>JACTOM010000152.1:6125064-6231457 GCA_015832385.1 Elymnias hypermnestra | reverse complement strand
TAAGTCTATGATGCATGCCATAGAGTAAACAAAGACTATATGTCAGATCAATAAACTGTGGACAAGAGAAAAAGAAAAATAAAATAACACAGGTATCTATGCCTTGCACTTGTCATGAACCGGTATTAAATACATCGTTTTATCTATGGCACACATCTAACAACTCAGTTTGTCAGTGTTTGACATTTGTTACAAAATAATAACAAACCTTATTCATTTCCAATCAATGTAAAGAATAGAAAAACTAACAAAAATGTAATAGGTCTGTCAATTAATAGATAAATTTTTAAGTTGCACATGCACTGGCACATTCGAGACAACTCAAGTATAAAGTGTACCTATTTTTTAACGGGTCTTTTGGATCTGGCAATTTTGGCTACCAATGGGCCCGATCTAACACTGCTCACTGAAGGAACTGGCGACTTGCTCGGTGGTGCTGATTGAACTTCACTAGTCGGAAAAAGATTGTTGAGCTCAGCTAGACTGCAAATGTGGTGACGAGTGTTTTCAGGCCCCACGACCACAATGCGTCCATCCTTGGTCCAGCACCTTGTGATGCCAAGACGCTGACGAGCAGCTATAAAAACATCGTGCCTGTCTTTTGTCAGGAACTCAGAGAGAGTAATACCGGTATTTTTGAGGCCAACCTTACTGAACCAAAGTTTATTTCTAAGGGCAAGATCATGGAATTTCACAAGAATTGCTCTTGGTTTATCAGAACGAATACTACCTATTCGATGGCATCGGCTGACACTTCCGAGATTAACATCAGGCAGTTTGAGATGTTCCGTCAAAAGTTTAGTGACATTACCTGCAACCTGTTCATTTTTATTCTCCGGGACTCCATGAACAAGAAGTATTTTTCTTCTGCTCCTCATCTCCATATCATCATGGGCCTTGGTTAAGAATTGAAGTTGCAGTTGGAGATTTTCTACAGCTGATAATATGAAACTTCTAAAAGTGCTAAACTGAGCCGCAATATTTGAAGATGGACTGGTGGCAGGTATACTGTTCTGCAGGTCACGTTGAAAAGTTGCCATTCTTGAATTGAAGGTTTCTCTTAGTTCATTTACAGTGCGTTCCAAGGACTCCATTGAGAATGAGGATGTTGACTAGTGGATATTTAACAGATTGCAGTGCAAACCCTTCAAAACATGTATATAGGAGTTTTGGTGGCAGGTGTACAATAATCAGTGCATTAAAGTAAAATTTTCTACTTCTATCAAATTAAAAGTTAAGGAGCACAAAAGAAACGCGTGTTTACTTTTTAACCGCCTACCCGCGAAAAAAGCGTTAATATGTTCAATGCTATAAATTACAGTGGTCTGCAAAAAAAAATATATATTTTCTCCTTGTTTTCACGCATGAATTCTTCATATTTTGTGCTCTTAACACGGAATCTGGCATACAATTAACTACCACACGTCGATTTCCAATAAAATATATATTTAATTAACAAACAATATTATTAAAACATCAATTATTATAACGAAATGAATAAATATTACAATCTATGTTTTACATTGAAAAATCCTAAATTATAGTCACAAAATGAACAAATTATATCGGTCAGCTATCTCATTATATGGTGAGAAAATTTGTTAATTTTGTAGAGTTTTTCCTTTTTATTGTTTCTATTGGAGAGTCTCGGTGAATTGAATAACAGAAATAGATGAGCATTGCTGCTGACCATTTCCCATTGTAGCGTTTTTCAAGTTTTTCAATCTTATTTATATCCTGATGAAACCTTTCACCATGCTCATCTGATATGGCTCCAAGATTTTCAGGAAAGAAATCTAAATGAGAGTCCAAAAAATAAATCTTGAGTGACATATTGCATTCATAACCTTTATAAGCAGAAAGAAGCTTTTGAATGATTTGTGGGTAGTTCTCACTTTTTGTGTTCCCAAGAAAATTATGACACTTCCACAAAAGCCACCCAAGCTCTTTTTTCTGCTTTGCTCAACTTCAAATCATAAACTTCATCTTTCATTAGCTCACGTATCTGCGGACCTACAAAAATTCCTTGTTTCAATTTTGCGTCACTGATGATGAAAAAAAAAACTTAGGCGTGATGGAAAAAAATCGGCCAACAGGGATAGATTCAGATCATTCTGAATCGTCATATTTATGTCAAAATTTCTTAAAGGGGGATTTCATTGCAGACCAGTGTTATAAGTTTTTAATATTCATATATTTATTGTTCCTTAACTGTAACCTAACTAGAGATATTGTTTTAAGGAAACATATCTTATTTATATATCATAGTTTACATTTTATTCTATATTGAACGATACATTACTATATAATAAATATAAGAACAAATACTTTTATATATTTTAAAAGTATAGCGTTTGACTGTGATCTCACTTAATAGTAAACCAAAGTGAGAAAAACGAAATAGATCCAGGGACCTCTACTATCGAAATAGATAATGGTATTATTACACCAGCAAAATAGTTGTATAATTTCGCAATCTATATATAAAAAACTCAAAAATGTTCCTACAGGTTTTGCTAAGATTAAAATTCCAAAATTCTTATTTTGTAGTAACTTTTAAATCTTTTTTTAGTGTAAAATATTGATATTTCCAATGCATGATTAATAAGGATATTAGACTGTTCTAAGAAGCGCCCACAAAACTCAGGTGTACTTTTATGACATCAATGTGATCTTTAATTTATAATATTTCGATTAGAGCAATTCGTTCACTGAGTATTGAAGCACTTCAGGTCATTGAGTGTGATTTTTAGAATTTCTTCTGGACGTTTATTATAAAAACGTATTTAGTTATGCTTAAATAAGTTGTAAATTTATTATAGACTGTTGGAATTTCTAAGAATTTTATTTTTGTTTACATATTATGTGTTGTATTTACTTTTTTCATATATTCGCGAATGAATTGAAATTTAGCAGTAATTTCTTTTGATATATATACGATCATAAGTATATATTTCTCCATATACTATGATACAGCTAGTAAAATTATATATACACAGTAGTTTTTTTTGTAATGTAAAAATATCTCAACTAGTACACTCTTCGCATGTTTTTTACTTATGTATGAGTCTGCTTAGTCTGTAAGGTTGCAAGTCGCTGCAGTTAATGTTCTTTTTGGGTACTTAATTAGATTTAGTTAGTGCGAGTTTAATTAGGAGCTGGATCATTTACACTACCAGTAACTCTGACATTCTAGTCACGTTTTATTCACCTCGACGATGGAACTGAAATTGTCTCTCGAAATAGAAATTCTAAAAGCGGCGTTTGCTGTGACGCATTTTTAATGAGTTCAAAGAGTGCGACCGGAATAGGTTCATATGACGTAATTTAACTATACAACGTATTTAACACGCGTACTCGACATGGGTGTTATATTTATACATTAACTGATTTCTACGAATATTTCTGCTGCTGTTGTTAACAGACATCCTGGGGTTGGTAAGTAGCAGGCCATTAACGTCCCACTGCTGGGCACATGCCTCCTCAGTCATATAAGAGAGGGTTTTTAGAGCATAGACCCACCATGCTGTTCCATTGCGGATTGGCAGGCATAATACATAAGTGCACTCTCTATTCCTTCACTCTCATAGTCCAACGTGACGGCAATCCGACACGAGCGGAGAGAGATCAGGCGCATTTTCTAATTTTTATGAGTCTAGATCGATGGAAAGCTTCGGCTGTAGTTAGCAGCAAAGCTGTTATCATTATCATCGATTGCCTGCTTTAAAATGAAGTTTGGACGTCTGTCGCTGGAAAAGTAACCTGTCTTTTGAGAAATCCGTAGTTATGACTGGTTTACTCCCGTATTTCATCCATCCAATGCCGCTTCGGTCTACCTTCCCTCTAGGATCAACCCCGGGTACTTAAATTGATCCCCTTTGAAGATGCCTGAAAATGCAACCTTTCTCCGCAAGTTAGTTGTCATAAGCATGTGGCTAATCTAAGCGAGTTTGGGTACCTCACCATTTGAGACAAACTATTTCCAAAAAATCTCAAACGTTTTCGTGATAAACCACATTTCAAATGGTGCTGATGATTGCTGTGCTTTGCTTTCAGATAAGACGTACCGCCAAGCAAATAAATGCTTGCGATTGCAGTACGATGCTAAGTAAACTATAAGCCAGGGATTCTTTGCAGTTAGTGAAGCGTTGTGGAGACTTATTGGATTGTGAAAATGAGGTCTTAAAATGAAGAACTACTATTTCTAGTTTTTGATTCTAGTAGGGAGGAGAGCGTGTCAGAATATTCAAATGGCATTTGACAATTAACTAGTGTGGACTCTCCTATTTTTACCAGATAACAGCATTAATCTTAGACAGTATCATCACTTACCAACAGTTGAGATCACATCGAAGCGCTCACCTGTCAGGTATAAAATAAATTCTTACAGCGACGACAAGGTATACCTGAGCGCAAAAAACTTTTATAAGAATAATTATTCCACGGGACTAAAGCTAAGGGCGAAGAAAGTACACATCATTAAATATGAAAGTTTTTATTCTGAAAAAGTCACGTGTGATGGCCGAAAACCTCAATATGGCAGAAAATTTACTATATAAAATATAATACCTTTACCTAAAGTTTCTACAAATCGCTGAAATTGGAGATTTTACACATCAAATAAATAATTTAAGTAACTAAAAACAATAAATATACCTAAGATTTTTTTTTAATAAATAAATAACACATTTTTTCCTTCATTTATAATATGTAACTTGTTCGAAATTTTCATTTTTCGGCGCATTTGCTATAAAAACGATATTATTATTTATATTTTCAATCTTATACTTTTGTTCGAGAAGATTTTAAAGAGTCTTAGATCCAGTAGTATGTAGCTGTATCGACCCCAGGGTCGATACAGCTACATACTACTGGTAGTATGCATGACATTTATTTTATTTATAATATTTAATTAATTTAAATATTGTTATAATATCTAAATTCGGTCCCTCTATTCATTAGGCGCATAATTTTATACAATACACGCAGTCATACATTCGCGACATCTTCGTGCCGCGTCACGCCGCTCACCATCCCCTATATATACGCGGAGGCTGTTGTGACATTCGGCGCGGTTCAATACACGAACACGCCCCGTCTATACGTGAACCCGACTTGGATNAGAATATTCAAATGGCATTTGAAAATTAACTAGTGTGGACTCTCCTATTTTTACCAGATAACAGCATTAATCTTAGACAGTATCATCACTTACCAACAGTTGAGATCACATCGAAGCGCTCACTTGTCAGGTATAAAATAAATTCTTACAGCGACGACAAGGTATACCTGAGAGCAAAAAACTTTTATAAGAATAATTATTCCACGGGACAGAAAGTTTTTATTCTGAAAAAGTCACGTGTGATGGCCGAAAACCTCAATATGGCAGAAAATTTACTATGTAAAATATAATACCTTTACCTAAAGTTTTTACATATCGCTGAAATTGGAGATTTTACACAACAAATATATGATTTAAGTAACTAAAAACAATAAATATACTCAAGATTTTTTTTATAAACATATAACACATTTTTTCCTTCATTTATAATATGTAACTTCTTTTTCGGCGCATTTGCTATAAAAAAGATATAATTATTTATATTTTTTATCTTGTACTTTTGTTCGAGAAGATTTTAAAGAGTCTTAGATACTGTTGCATTTGTAACTGTATCGACCCCAGTAGTATGTATGACATTTATTTTATTTAGAATTTTTAATTATAATTTAAATATTGTTATAATATCTAAATTCGGTCCCTCTATTCATTATGCGCATAATTTTATACAATACATGCAGTCATACATTCGCGACATCTTCGTGCCGCGTCATGCCGCTCACCATCCCCTATATATACGCGGAGGCTGTTGTGACATTCGGCGCGGTTCAATACACGAACGCGCCCCGTCTATACGTGAACCCGACTTGGATAATATTTTGTTATTATTTGCTTATTTAATAATTTTAATATATTAATTTTGTTTTATGATTAATAAATAATATATTTTTATAATAATTTTACGTATGTATGAAAGTATGAAAAATCCATAAATATAATCATTTCTTTACGGACGAGTCCGTTACACATTATATTTACAATACAAATTAAAGTAATACCTGATTTATTTGTAACTGACATTTCGTCGTAATGATCATTAGTTTGAATGACCATTGATTTTTCTATTGGTAACGAATCTACCACTGGTTTGCAACTGTTATTATACTGTGAAGAAAGTTTCAAGAAACTCAGTAGTTATACTTTTAAGCTTCTATAAGATAACATTGTGTGAGATGTAGAACTGGAATCAAGTTAAAACATTTTTATCTTTAAAATAATGTAATAAGCCTTGTGACATAAAAATGTTCGTTACATATTTCTTAAATTTATGTAGTAAAAATTAAAAACTGATTGCAGTATCTTGTTAAAAATGCGTTTACTTATTGCAACAAATGATTTCTATATATATTTTTTTACATAAATAGGGATGGATAAGGATTTGTTACGGAAACTAACTTTAGAATAAGTTATATAATGTATTGGTTTACAAGGTAATAGTGTTAAATCAAATTCAAAATATTCGTTATGCACGTAGGCTCAAAAAGCGCTTCGGAAAGTTGATCCCGCTGAGAAGAAACCGGTAAGAAACTCAACGATCTTTTTAATTAAATAGTTTTTTTTTACGTTACACAGTAATTAGTTTTCATGTGCAACTGGAATAAAGTCTAAAAATGTTTATAGCTTAAATAATCTTCAACAATATAATATGCCTTTTGTAATAGGATGTTTTTAACATATTTCTTAAAACTATGTTACAGCAGCGTTTCGGGTATCTTAATAAAAATCTATATATTTATTTTATTTTTTTTGTCGCTGGGAAATGCATTTACGCACGCCGAGTGAATTAAAAACTCTACTCGGCAGTGTGGGACTCGCAGGACAATACCCACTAAAACCCAGCGGAACCCTCTACATCTAATGGGTGGGGGGCCAGAAGTTCGCCTACGCATTCCACTCAGATGGCTCCCCAGATGCTTCCTACATAACGTTCAAGTAGGTTGGAACAGGTGGGCGTCCATACGCCTATCGTTCCTAACCCTCCTCCGGCGGAGAGGGACATGACCTACTGCCTCCCTCGCTTTCGAGCTTGCCTCCTTCTGTAAAATTACAGACTCACAGAACGAGGCGAAAGCCCTCCATGCTGTTTCGCTACCGACCATGGCGGCGACTATGGTCGGTATGTATATGCTCAACCCAAAAAATGATCTTATCTATCTTTACCCTAACATAAGGCATTACATATTTGTTTTTATGTATTGAAATTGTGTATTTCACTTTTTTGTTGTATATTTGAATATTGTTTTGAAATGATGTTCCTTTGAATTTTTCTCTTAAGAAATCTCTTAAGATATATAACACGCATTGCTTTTTTTTGTAATATGTATGTCAGAGAATAAGAGAGAAGGGAGAAGCATAAAGCATAGTAGGGTTCTCCGCCAACAGCGTCATCAATGGCATTCATAATTTCCATACAGTGGGCGTTCGTGGGTAATGTTGGTGCAATCAAACACTTTAGTAATTAGCTCGGATTATAATGTTCAATCACTTAATGTTCCCGATATCAATTCACACAAACTCATTAACAATAATAGCTAGGAACGCCATAGTTTCAAAAGTCGACCGCACCGGCGGGCCGTCACCCGAAAACTACCGGGAAACGCAGCGGACTGCCACTTATTCATTCTGCCCCACGCCGATAGACAGATGGTGCCAGCGTTCCACAGACTATTGTACTGCGACATATAGGTAGACTGTTTCAATATCATAATAATAATAAGAACAGAATGCCATAAGACATAATGCTATAAAAATAAACGAAATACACCATTTCTGCAGTTTCAACGTCAGTGTATTGGCTTACTTTTCTAACAGAAATGCAGGAAATTAGTCTAAACGAATAAAATACCTATACTTGTAAATGTATATTATAAACTAATTATTGACATTAAAATTGGTTAGGTAATAATCCAAACATCGGTGCTCGCGATGATAATAAATGAAATTACCGAACTGTGTAAACATTCCCGAATATAATTTATAGTGTCGACTCTGTAAACATAGCTTTATTGACTTGCATTACGGAGTTGATAACAAATATTCAATTCATCATTGTTTTATATAAAAATATTGGACAAAGAAATACGTAATATTTGCTTACCCGTTTGATTGCCATGATAGTAGTGACTACCAGTTGATATGGCTTTTTTGCAACTCAACTCGGGCAATCAGAAATATAAGCATCTCTTTCTTTTTAACTTATAATATGTATTATCTCTTTCGCTTCTCGGTAACTGTATTAACCAAATATGCATAGAGATAACACCGGACAATAGAAAAAGCAATAATAAATCAGTTTCAAAGTGACCGTTACTAACGGTGAATGTGTCGCATCGAAGGTTGTTAAGTTTTATGTGGTATTTTACAAACTGTGAGTGTTTATTATTGATTATTTGTATTTTTTATTATATAAGGGAAGTGAATAACAATGAAAACCCTTGAGGTAAGTTTTAATTTTTAAGATATGACCCTATAAATACAACACGCACTTTTTTCACTATCTCAAGTTTAGCGCGACATGACGCTATATTTATGAACATTTAAGTCTCAAGAGACATTTTATCGTCATTCGACCCGCGGGGCAATCGACTCAAAACGTCCATGCAGGGTGAGGCAAGCACTGGTTATTTTCGTTAAGAATCGCGTGCAAATTTCGGGAGCCAATAAAGTGTTGCCGGGCAATCTAAGGGTTATTTAAAACGTATAAAAATACGTGTATAAAATGAATTGTCAAATCTAATATAAATAAATATATCAACACTCAACACAGTCTCATCTCAAAGATAACTGTAGAACTAAAGTACAAGAAATTTCTACACTATACTTAATATTCCGCATAAATTTATTAAAGTTACCAACTCCAGTAACTTAATATTACGAAGTTTCTCCTTCCATCATAACCCATACTTTAGTTGCAAACTACGTGTATGTATCGTTTCCATAGATACAACTTCCCTACTCTAGATAAATTTGTAATGTCAAAGTTTGAAATTTTAATAGATTTCTGGACTTTTAGTATTGAAAGTTTCTTTTCTGAACTTCCTGTAAGCTTATATATAGTTCTTATAAGCAGATACTCGATTTATATTTGTCTTAAATAGGTAATGTGTATCGTTTGTTTGTAAAAAAAAGTATATGTATTGTTAATATACTAATACCACTGTTTAATGTTTTAGTTAATTATTAATTTATTTAATACTAAGCGACTCTCGGAATTTCTTCTACGTATGATTAAATATGGACCTTAAAATACAGGAACATAATGTCGCCGCTTTTGAAATCTCTGATATCTTCTAATATATCCCTGTTATTGAAATCCTGTTAAACGCAGTTTTGTTCTCCATGAAATATACAATTTGTAACGTATTGAACTGTATATAGAATAATACATACATACATAGCATCACGCCTCATTCCCATAGGGATAGGCAGAGACAACGTCCTTCCACTTGCCATGATCCTTGCATATCTCCTTCGCTTCTTACATTCTCATTAAACCTTTCAAACAAGTTCGTCGGTTTTAAGTACTCTTGACTTGGCCCATATTAAAATGTCCTGGATTTGATCCAGGAACGTTCGATCCAGGTCTTCCCCTTCCAACTTTGGCATTCACTCTTGACTCATAAATCCTTTTTGTCAGTTTCCTTTCATTCATTCTCTCTATATGCCCAAACCATCTAAGCATACCATTCTCAATTTTAGTCACTACATCTTCTTTTCAAATCAAATCAAATCAAAATATCTTTATTCAAGTAGGCATATTACAGCACTTTTGAATCGTCAAATTTTTGTTTTTTCTTTTCTTTTCCACACTCTAATTCTAATGTACGTCTGATGATGATACTCCAGAACGACTTAAAATCTAAAGTTACGAGGGTTCCTTCGCGCCCCGATCCGAGAAGAGCCCACAACAAACTCAGTCGGGTATTCTGTTTTTTTTTTTTTCATCATCATTACAATATCATGTTAGTTTAATATATTTCAATTCAAATTAGAGCAGTTCGTTCACTCCCACGCGTTTTTATCGTCTAAGTACTCTTGCAACTTATAATACGATTTTTCTATCAACTTTCTTTTAACAAAGACTTTGAATTTATTAATTGACATTTCTAAAACGTCTTGTGGGAGTTTATTATAGAAACGTATACAGTTACCCTTAAATGAGTTGTTAATTTTATGCAGCCTACTAGAATTTACAACAAGTTTGTTTTTGTTTCGTAAGTTATATGATATACATTCACTCTTTTTATTAAAAGAGTCAATGTTTTTGTGTACGTACAACAAGTTTTCTAATATGTATACGCAGTGAACTGTCATTATGTTAACTGCCTTGAATTTGTTTCTTAGCGACTCTCTTGGACCCATATTGTAAATCGCACGAACGGCCCTTTTCTGCAGCACAAATATTGCATCTATATCAGCAGCATTACCCCAAAGTAGAATACCGTATGACATAATGCTGTGAAAATAGCTGAAATATACCAGTCTGGCAGTATCAACATCTGTCAGACGACGAATTCTTTTAACTGCGTAAGCCGCAGAGCTGAGCCTGTTCGATAGACCACTTATATGGGGCCCCCACTGTAATCTGTTATCTAACGTAATGCCTAAGAAAACGGTACTGTCTACAAGGTCTAGTTCCTCATTATTAAGTTTAACAATGGTTTGCATTTGTTTAACATTAGGCAGACTAAATTTAATACATTTTGTTTTATTTGCGTTGAGCAATAAATTATTAGCTTCAAACCATTGTACCACTTTATTGAGAGAGCTGTTTACGTCGTCATAATTTGTTTGTCGCCTATTAATCTTAAACAACAGCGAAGTATCATCAGCAAACAGAACAATCTCATGATCACCCTTAACAAAGTAAGGAAGGTCATTGATATAAATGAGGAAAAGAAATGGTCCTAGTATGGAACCCTGTGGGACTCCCATTTTTGTCACAGACCCCGCAGAAAGCTTGCCATTGACACAGACCTTTTGCGTTCTATTGGTTAAATATGAACTCATCAGGTCTAATGCTGTGCCCGCGAGGCCATAGTGTCGCAATTTCCCGATCAGGGTTTCATACTGAACACAATCGAAGGCCTTAGACAGATCACAGAAAACGCCAAGCGCGTCACGTGAATCCTCCCAGGCCTCGTAGATATTGAGTAATAACTGTACGCCAGCATCGGTAGTCGAGCGACCTCGAGTAAAGCCAAATTGCTTATTATGTAATAAATTATATTTTTTGAAATGTTTTAGCAACTGGTTCAACATTATTTTCTCAAATATTTTACTAAAGGTTGGGAGAACCGATATTGGCCTAAAGTTACTAGGGTTCGAAGTACTGCCTGACTTAAACATCGGTATTATTTTGCTGTACTTCATTAAGTCAGGAAATACACCACAATCAACACAATTATTATAAATTTCCGCCATGACAGGTGCAACGATGTCAATTAATGATTTTACAAGGTTAACCGATAAACCACATAATACTGTCTTGTATAAAATAGCTTGGTAATTAAAACCATATTTTTTGTATCGTGTAAAAGATAAAAATGGTTACTGTGGATTATGTTTAAGAGATAAATATATACTAAGGCAGATTTTTTATCCATCTTTTTATGATATACATTTCAGTAGCACATTAATTTGATCAATCTTTTTAGGTTTAGCCAGCCTTTGCGATTTAAGCATACAAAAATATGTTTCTTACGATTATTAATCTTAAAATTTTTCGGCCATTCTGTAATACAATATGTATGTTTTATAAATAGGAATCTTTTTCTTCAACCATTCTATCTATTGCTGAAAACTGTATAAGAATTCCTTGATTAGTTTAAAAGATTAAACGAACAGACAACGAAAACAACTACAATCTATACTAAGTTAACTCCGCAGTGACGTCTTCTTTGCGAAATTACATGGTTAAATTTAGTAACTATAAAGTAATCTGGAGTAGTTATAAAGATTTCAAGATGTAAAAGTGAATTGTATAGTCTTTAATCATATTCACATGATTGCCTTTCTAATGGGTTTAGATTACATCGGTTAGTTAGTTTCAAAATCTATAGCGGACAGGTAACATAATTTTGTGTGTTATGTATAAAAATGGTACATCGAATACGAAATCTGGAAACATAAACGAACCGCATTTAAATAAATGTAATCAATTTTGGTGAATGCTACGGATCCCGAATAATAAATAATTTCGTTTATTACCATAATGCGGCTGCCATTCTACAGAATGTACAAAAGAAAATCTAATTCAGATTGCTTTTGACTGAGAAAAAAGGCCATCTGAGGGAGTATAATTACTTTAAAAGAGATACTAAGTACTACCCATACAGTGGGAAATAAGATTTAAAAATGCATTTAATGATAGACTAAGCTGTGTTTTAAAGGATGTCAAGTTTTAAAGAGCAACTTTAACATAGTCGCTTGTTAAAATTTTTGAAGTGAAAATTTCTTTAGCGTCGTTGGGATTCGATTCGTCGATGGGATAGGATAGATGATGTTTTGTTCGAGGTTCTCTTTGTGCTCTGATTCTTATCACTTCCACTCGTGTTCAGCAACCCATAGTCGAAGTTAAAACTAAATCATTACTAAAGCCTGAAATTATCCTCTAGGCGAAATTTTATATTCGTGTCATTATCTCAAAGCCAAAATTTTTGAAGGTTGCACAAAAGACAAGATAAGCAGTAGTCTAATGAGGTCCTGGGCACAGGCCTTCCTCACTCATAAAAGAGAGTGTTTTAAGGTTATAGACCCGTCACGCTGCTCCACTGCGGAGTGGCAGGCTGCACATAACCCAGAATTATTTCCGGGCTATGCAGGAAAGAACAATCGAACACGTGAGTTTCAGTTCTATAAAGAGAAGCTTAAAGCTGCCATTTCTCGAGAGCGTTATACTTACATTATTCCCATATGGAGGTAGTTCCAAAAAATATGAAATACACCATTTAGTAGCAGCGACCATCTTGGATTTACAATGACATAGGTAAGGTAAGTAGCAGACCATGAACGTCCCACTGCTGGGCACAGGCCTCCTCACTCATAGAAGATAGGGTTTTTAGAGCATAGACCCACCACGTTGCTCCACTGCGGATAGGCAGGCATAGTACACTAGTGCACTCTCTATTCGTTCAATCTCATAGTCCGATGTGACGGGAACTCGATACGACCGAAAAGAGTACAGGCGTAGGACCGACGACTTAACGTGCTCTCTAAGGCACGGGGTTGAAGCAGACCACCAACTTCCCAAGTTCGGGCAAATATTGAGAAAATCTTAATAGAAAACTCAATATTTTGAATTGGCCCGACCCGGGACTCGAACCCCGGACCTTATGTCTCTAGACAAACATGCTAACCACTAGACCAATGTGGCAGTACAATGACATAGGATAACTTAAATTATATTGTCATTAGACCTAAGGTATGTTACTAATATCAGGTCCAGCTGTCAACAAGAAGGGGTCAAATTTCATCTAAATAAACACACTGGTTAAATTCAATAAAACCATTTTATCACACAGTTATGATAAATGCGATTTTTTGTTTATTTCAATTTCTCCTTTGTCAAAAAATTTTAAATTTATACAAACATTTATACAAACAACAAAAGCGGAAATGTTAATTTAAATTTTTCTCTTTTAGATATTTTTATAAGGTAAGTAAAATATTCCTTTGCATATTAAAAAGGATTCATTAAAAATAATTAGGAAATTGGTTCATTAATTTTTCCGGAAAGAGAATGAAATTCTGTAGAATATTAATTGGAAAATCAACCAATTTTACGTTTCTATATTTTTTACAAAATAATTTGGAAAGGTTATTAGTTCTTGGTATATTTTTATATCAATATATACTTGTCGGAGAATAAGAGAGAAGGAAGCATTAAGCGTAGGGGCGTAGGGGTTACCATCGACATCGTCATTAGTGGCACCCAAAATTTAGTCTTCCATACAGTGGGCGTTGGAGATTCGATGGAGAGGGCTATGCTCGGAATTTCTCTACGCGATCAAATCAGAAATGAGGAGATCCGCAGCAGAACCAAAGTCACTGACATAGCCCTGCGAATCGCGAACCTGAAGTGGCAATGGTCGGGGCACATAGTCAGACGGACCGATGGATGTTGGGGCCCGAAGGTGCTGGAGGAATGTAGGGAGACCCCCCACAAGGTAGACCGACGACATAAAGAAGGTCGCCGCTAGCCACTGGAGCCAAGCGGCGCAAAATCGGGCCTCGTGGACATCATTCCGTGAGACCTATGTCCAGCAGTGGACGTCCATCGGTTGACGACGACGACGATGACAGTGGGCGTTGGTGGGTAATGATGGTGCAATCAAGCACTTTATTAATTCACTCAGATTATAATGTTCAATCACATAATGTTCTCTATAACAATATAAACAATCACATTAACAATAATAGCTAGGAACGCGACAGTTTCAATAGTCGACTGTTCTGGTGGACAGTCACCCGAGAACTACCAAGAGTCGCGCGCCGGAATGTCACTATTGACTCTGCCCCACGCCGATAGATAAATGGCGCTAGCGTTCTACAGACCACTGCGCTCCGACATACTTTTATATCAAGTTTAGCTTTCAAGTAAAAGCTAAACACATGCAAAACTATGTTTAAAAGAGTGATCGGAGAGTTCTTTTCCGGTTTCTTCTCAGCGAAATTGACTTTCCGAACCGGTTGTAGATTTGTTACCAATCACAGATCATTGACCATTTGAAAGTGCTTTTTCAGCCTACATAAATAAAGAATATTTTGATTTTGAGATGATAGCACTCTGTTCACTACCCAATATAATACATAATCTCCTGCAATTACTTTGCCAGCAATCGAATCCTGCTAAACGAATTCGCATTATTACTTTAACAGTGTTCAAAGTTTCCTAAAATATTAGGGAATGTTCAGCAAATTACGCTATTTCTTATTCAAAATATATCATTTATATGGGACTAAAGATAAAATACGGCTGTCGACAATGTAGGCGAAATTTATGGGGTTAAATAGCTATAAATATATCTTTTGACATTTACAATGTCGCATAAACTCGAGCAACGTCCAATTCATTTGGGTATTGGTATAAACGCGAATATTATGCTATTTCCGCAATAGATTCACTTCAAATCGTTCCACTACAGTAAATAATACTTTTTTAAAGGCAATACATTTTGTTGATTAGTTTTAAAATGTTATTAAAAGAAAGCTAATTGAAAAAGCATAATATTATTCGAAGGACTACATAGACGATAAAACATTTTGGTATAGGAATCAATTGAGAATCAATCCTCAATCAAATCAATCAAAAGGTATTCGTGATGATAATAAAAACTGGTGGAATTCTTTGAGGGTTCTTCTCAGACAGGGAGCGAAGGAACTCTGATAACTTTAGATCTTAACTTGTTAATTAACATCATTAGCTGAACAAAGGAACTATTGATATAAGAAAATGAATGTTTTTCGCCATTCAAAAATGCTACCAAAGTCAAGTAGAGTTTATGATTTGCCTCTGAATTATTTAAATCCGATAAACGAACTTATTAATTAAATATACAATGAGTAGACCTCTATATTACGGGGATTAAATTCAATCATTTTTCCAATGAAATATTGCTAAACTACATGTCACTTATATATAATAACTACAGTTTGTTCGCGTTAAGAATGCAGTGAGTCATCATTCTTCTTTAACTGGTAATTCTAAACTTGTAATTTGAAAAGATTTGATTGGTATGGGGGCGGGGCTAGAATGATAACTCACGGCATACTTAACGTGAAAAAGCTGTATTAAAAATAGGACAATATCTCTTAACTATTTCTATAATAAATAATTTTACACTATTAATATATAGCTATGAACAAACGTTTTGAAAAAGTCCTTTAATAAATTCATTTATTATTAAAAGTAAGTTAATTGAAAAATCCTATGATAATGTAAATTATAACCTAGATGATAAAAATACTTGATGATTTTCAAGCGTTTAAAAGGTGTGGTAGTTGATGATACAATCTAAAATACAAGCGTGCTTGTTTAGTAAGAGGTAATTAACCTTTAATGGTTTCTACACAGCATCATATCGGAACACAATTTCTTACTTGGCGGTATGTTTTTGCTGGTAGCGTGGTAACTAGCCACGGCCGAAGTCCCATCGGTTCAGACTAAGACAGATTAGAAAATGCAATTTCCATAGTTTGCCCTATCGGGTTCGAACCCATTTTACTAGTACTAAGTACGGTGGGAGAAATCAGAGTTTGCACTGCGGAATATCCGCTAGTCCCAGTGGACGCTTACCATCCACCTCTTGACATCACGGTGAAATTAGAATCCCAGGGACGCCCTGAGTCAAGGAATGAAGATTCGAGTGCGGTTACAGCCGTTGGGTGGAATTTTTACAAAGCAGACTTTCCGTTATTATATTCAGCTCTTGCTGCAGTTGATTGGAGCCCACTGTATACATTAGATCTAGAAAGTGGTTTAAATTATTTCTATGATACTATTTATATGATAATCAATGACTGCGTTCCGAAAAAAAAGCGAAGTCAGGTAACACCGAGGTACGTTTACCCCGAGTGGTATACTGTTGAATTAATTCGCAACATCCGACAAAAAGCACTTCTCCATAAACGTTTTAAGATGAGTAAATTACCTGAAGATTACGAAACGTTTGCTAAGTGTCGAACAAAGGTAAAATTTATGATTGAACTTGCTCACTGCAACTACAAACAACGGGTTCAAAATCAACTGCTGAGAGATCCAATGTCTTTCTGGAAGTACACAAAATCAAAAAAAGGTAGCAGGTGCCCAGACAACATTTTGAAAGATGGGGTACCGCTTACTACTGAGCAATGTGCTAATGAGTTTGCGAAATATTTTCACTCTATTTATAGTACGCAAGCTCCTGACCTGGATGTGAAAGAGGCAATGGCAGGAGTAGGTGGTAAACATTGTGCGTCGAGGGTTCACATTGATCAACTAAAACTAGATGAAGTTCTTCATGCCCTTAAGCAGCTTAAACCAAAGAAATCTGCGGGACCTGACGGAATTCCATCCTTCATATTTAGGGATTGTCGTTTAGTATTGGCGAGGCCATTGCTTTACATCTACAACTTGTGTTTAAGCACAACTGTATTTCCAGAAAGGTGGAAAGTGACTAGGGTAACTCCAGTTCCTAAAGGGGAAGCAAAAACAAAGCTTGATGGATACAGACCTATCGCTGTGTTGTCATCGCCAGCAAAAATACTCGAATCTGCTATTTACAGAAAAATTTACATGCAGTTAAGCGAACAACTGTCAGATGTTCAACACGGTTTCCGGCCAGCCAGGAGTACCACCAGTAATCTTCTCAGCTACATTACCAATGTTGTACCCACTGTCGACAGGGGAGAGCAGACTGATGCAGCCTACTTTGATTTCCGGAAGGCTTTTGACTTAGTAAACAACGATATTTTACTCAAGAAATTAGCAATGATTGGTTTTACCCCACATTTATTATATTTTTTTGCTAGCTACATGAAAAATAGGCAACAATATGTTGAATACAAAGGGCATCGTTCCGAACTTTATTTTACCAGGTCTGGCGTAAGTCAGGGCAGTAACCTTGGGCCTTTGCAATTTATAATTATGATAAATGACTTGCCCGAAGCAGTAAAGAACGCAAAATGTTTACTGTTTGCTGACGACCTAAAACTTTTCTTGACCGTAAAAACGCGAAACGACTGTAAGCAATTGCAGAAAGATATAGATAGAGTAGTTGCATGGAGCAAAGACAATCTATTGGAATTTAATACAGCAAAATGCGTGACTATTACTTTTTCCCGTGCACGCACTCCACTTCTGCATAATTACGAAATAGAGGGAGCGCCAATGACTAGAGTCGATGAGGTTAGAGATCTGGGGGTGACTCTAAACTCTGAGCTGAAGTTTCGTAATCATATAGAGAACTGCTGTAAAAAAGCGTACAGGAATTTGGGGTTCATGCTTCGTACAGTTAAAGGCTTTACGAATATAAATGTTATAAGGGTATTATACAACGCAATAGTAAGAAGCCATTTAGAAGGAAATGCAGTCATTTGGTCTCCGCATGAAACTAAGTATAGCCTCATGTTGGAGAAAGTACAAAATAAATTTACTAGAAACCTTTATAAGACCTTATTTGGGGTGTATCCATATTATCCGTTAATGTATCCGAGCCTATTCGTCTTAGGTATGGTCGGGTACAATGAACTCAGAGTTAGGAGGGAACTAGCACTAGTCATATATATGTTAAGGATAATTACATGTAAAATTCACAATGCCGACTTACTAGGGCACGTGCAATTTTATATTCCGGATAAGTATGTTTGGCGAAGACGACGACCGCCGTTGTTGCTGGTACCTCGCGGTCGCACCAACTTACTTAACAAGGCACCATTGACGCGTGCGCTTTGTATTATTAACTCTATTGCTACTGAATCTGATATTTTTCATTGTTCTCTGAGTGAGCTCACAAAGGTAGCTTTAAATATTATATGCTATAGGATTAATAATAGGATAAATCTTTAGATAATAAGATAGAATAAGTTTTTCACTATTGTATTAGGATTACCTGTGATGATAGTGATTAAAAAATAAATAAATAAATAAATAAAAATTTTTTCATATTTCTGAATTCTCTACCACCCAAAGGTTGCCTGGAAGAAATCGCTACATAGCGATCAGGCGGCTTATTGTACTGTTTGTTTTCGACTTCAATAACTCAAAAATATTTTACAGGTATTGATATGGTTTTTAATAAAATATCATTTAATAGGATGAGGGTTAATACAGATGTATAAATAATATGATTATTGTCCGCACTTTTATTAACCTGTTAACTGTAAAAAAGTAGTTATAATGACATAACTACAGTAGTTGGTCATATGATATCACTGAATATTTTGTAAATATAATACGTTCTATAAAGGTGTCGAACATTGTTTTGTTTTATTATAAATAGCATCCGCAGCGAACGCGATGACTGATTGTTGTGACCATTTTTTTCACACCTTGGGTTACATTAGTGTCTTTTCATTAGGGATCCCTATTTTTTTTTTTTGAGAAAGTAATATAGCCTGTGTCGCTAAGTGAAAATGCAGCTTACTAATGGTAATTTTTTTTTAAATCGTCCAGTACTTTTGTGTTTGAACGTTACAAACATACATACATACAAAAACACAAATTTTTTCCTTTTATGATATTAGTTAAGACAATAGCACTAAAACTTATTTGATATTGATGAATATAGTTAAATATACAAATATAAATATTTTCAACCGACAGCAGTTAATGCTTTAATAAATAATTAATTTCGTTCATATTAAAATATAACATTTTCCTATATATATTTTGTAACTTCAAACTTTTTAAGGGAATGTCTGTTCTTATTGACAAAGTAAACATTGCACAAAATTTTGACGTAGATTGATTAATAATAATATCTAACTCAATTTGTCCCAACTTTACTCTGGGTGAAAAAGGAAGGGTCGCACTTTAATGTTTAAAATAAGCCCTGATATTAAGCAGAGTTAGGAAGTTATAATAGAATTAATTATTCAATGATTTTTAGTAAAATTTGGTCCATAATACTTTCTGAATTATAAATTTTCCCGTTTGTAAGAATATTGTTTTTGTATTTTTCTTGAGGCAGATTTATCTTGAAAAAGATTTTTAAGAATGTTGAATTAATTATAACATCGAACTTTCAAAGCAATGGATTAGACTTATTCTGACTTCGTTTGCATAAGTTCTGGGGTCTATTGTGAGTTTCGCAATTTTAAGAAATTGTATAAAATACGTTTAACCTTTTATCTTTTAAATTTATAATTATTATTTCGGTATATTTCGTGTATAGACTGTTAGATATTAAGCATGTGGGTATTAAATAAAAATAACGTTACAATATGATTTGCTTATCTAGGTGTTAATATAATAAATAAAGAATATGCATTCAAGTATATATAACAAGTAAATAATATAAAGAGCCTCAACGAAAGAAAACTAATACACAAACATATACTTTAAATCATATGAATAATATCTTTGTTCTAATAACAACTCATTTAAGGGTAACTGTATACGTTTCTATAATAAAATCCCACAAGACGTTTTAGCGATGTCAATTAATAAATTCAAAGTCTTTGTTAAAAAAAAGTTGATAGAAAAATCGTATTATAAGTTGCAAGAGTACTTAGACGATAGAAACGCGTGGGAGTGAACGAACTGCTCTAATTTGAATTGAAATATATTAAACTAATATGATATTGTAATGATGATGATAAAAAAAAAGAAACAAAACACCCGACTGAGTTTGTTTTGGGCTCTTCTCGGATCAGGGCCTCGTAACTATAGATTTTAAGTCGTTCTGGGGTATCATCATCAGACGTGCATTAGAATTAGAGTGTGGAAAAGAAAAGAAAAAATATTATTTGACGATTCAAAAGTGCTGTAATATGCCTACTTGAATAAAGATATTTTGATTTGATTTGAATAGGCTTTTGTAGTGCTTTTGAATCGTCAATACTAGTCTTTCTAACAAAATTCGATGTACTGGTGACGATATTAAAGAACGAGATAAATTTGTAAGGAAAGAAAAATTTCGGGTACCATTCCGAGATCCTAGTAGTGGGCATGCCTACTGTGGCGGCGATCCATCCTCACCTGGAGCAATGGCTTTCCAGGGAGAATGGGACGCTTTCCTACAGATTGGTGCAGGATCTGACCGGAAATGGGTGCTTCGGAAAGTTTCTGCACCAAATTGGCCGGTAGGAGTCACCCGTTTGTCATCAGTGTGGCGCAGCAATCGATTCAGCACATCATACTGTGGCAGATTGTGCAGGCTGGGGACCTCAGCATCGCTTCCTGGTGGCGTTTATCGGGGGCGACCTCTCGTTGGGGAGCTTTGTAGGCGCGAAGCTCTCCAGTGAAAGATGGTAGGAGGAAGTGGCCTTCTTTTGCGAGACGATAGTCTAGCTAAAGAATGCCCACGAGGGAGAGAGGGAGAATGAGATGATCCCCCTCACCGTAGAAGGAGGCGGAATGCAAGGCAGCGCGTGTTTGCGCACCTCCTCCCGCCTCCGTGAATCCTCCATCGGACTCAACCGAGACACCAGGGCATAATGCAAAAGCTGAACACCTGGTGCCTCACTAATGGCTAAAGAGAGTTCCACTGGATTTTAAAGGGTATTGTGAAATCTAACGACAAAACAAAAACGTTATCATTCTGAGTAGACCCCACAAAAAGCTCATTTTAACATTTTGGCAATTGAGCGTATTTATTGTAGCAATAATCCATCAAACAAAGTAACAAAATTATGTTTATTAACGTTGTAATGTAGTAATATCAAAATATGACTGTAATCATTTAGGTTTTTGCGTTTCTAAAAAAATTGTAACTCTATTATAATACACTAGTCGTTTCTGGAGGAGTCAATGTTATGATAACAATCAAAATTCATCAATATACATAAAGTGAAGAAAAGATGAATTATAAAAAGAATATGTTAGTAAGGTTGAAAATTGCTTTATTAGAATAGAGAAAACCTAAAGGTTAAATATCAGAAAATGGTAATATGTTCCCAAAATGTTAATAAGTCCCACATTCCATTATAATAGTTTAAAAAAACTATTAGGCAAATATCAGTCTATACAATCCCTGATATTTTGCCCCGAGGGTACTAAATTTCTGAGTGGTGTCATAAATCAACCCTCTGATACGATGTAAAAGGGTTCTATGGTATTATATGACATGTGCCGTAAAACCAGGAACGTAGTATGTATACTACATATACAACATGCTTTGTTAATTCATAGTTTTTTATTGCAAATCCTTAAAATCAATAGTTCAAACGTTAGCATAAGATCGTAATATTACCTAGAGGTAAGTGTATACATGAGGTCTAGGATTTGAGTCTTGTGTTGGGCGAATTAAAAAAATTATATTGATTTTTCTGTTTAGAAATTCTCAGTATTTGCCCGAAGTTGGGAAGTTGGCGGTGTGTCTTATAGTCCAATGTAATTGCCGTCACTATAATTGGACTATAAGAGTAAAGAATTCGCAGTGGAACTTGGATGGGCTGCTACTTACCTTCAGTGATAATATGATCTAAGATAGATGACATTTTGATCCAGTGGCGGGCGTGGCCATTGTGGAGGCGATTCGTCCTCACCTAGACCAATGGATCTCCAGAGGGATGCGACGCTTTCCTACAGGCAGATGCAGGTTCTGACCAGAAATGGCTCTTTTGGAAAGTTCCTGCACCAAATCCACCACTTGCCATAAGTGTGGTGCAGCTAACGACTGTGCACACCACACTGAGCAGACTCTGCAGCCTGGGGAACTCAGCGTCACTTCTTGGTAGTGATGATTGGCGGATATCTCTCTCTATAACGCATTATAAGCGCGATGCTCTTCTGTAAGACGTGATAGGCAGGAGTGGCTTGCTTCTGCGTTACCGTAATCTCGCTGAAGGTGGCCCCTCTCACAGGTGAAGGAGGTGAGATACTAGGCGGCGCATGTTTGCGCAACTGCTCCTGGTTCCTTGAATCCTCAGACGGACTCTTCCGGGACACCAAATAGGATTACACAAATTAATCCTCTCTATCTCACTCACGGATGAAAAAGGTTCCGCTGGGTTTTGTTGGGTATTACGAGCTTTCTCCCCCCGGGGTTTGTGCGTAAATGCAAATCCCAACAAAAAAAAAACAAAAGATGACATTTCGATCCGTTCCGATGAAATCGACAGAAAGAGATTGATAGATAGTACGCTTTATTGAAACCCAAATGAGACTAAAAAACAATGGCTTATGTTAAATAATTCTAATGGACAATGAGCAATTTAATCGCTATTTATCGATCTCTTCCACACAATGCAAGGTATAGGAAAACCGTCAGAGAAAGGAGGGAAAAGGTAGGCGGTGTTTATAAATAGACATACTTATACATATATATATATATATTACTAAGAATATATACATACATAT
This sequence comes from Elymnias hypermnestra, assembly GCA_015832385.1. NCBI lineage: Eukaryota > Metazoa > Arthropoda > Insecta > Lepidoptera > Nymphalidae > Elymnias > Elymnias hypermnestra. The sequence goes on along the minus strand of JACTOM010000152.1, from coordinate 6,208,337 downwards.
AATCATTATATATATAATACTGTTTTATCCGTGCGTATATTGATCTAAGTTGATATTATCCTGATAAGTACATCTGTACTTATCAGGATAATAACAACATGTAGTGGAAGACTTTCTAGTCTTCCACTACATGTTGCTTGAATGTGGATAGTTATATTTCTAAAGATCTTTACTTTATGTGAACGTATGGATCAGATTATATTAAATAAAATATTAACAAAATTTACTAAGAGAATCCATATTCTATTCTTAGTTTATAAGATTTTATGATTCAATATGAATGGTTTTGTATTAATTAACAAAAGGTGTAGAACAAAATGAATAAATAATAAGCTCGTAGCGTTGGAGAGCTCATTAATACCCTTCATTGAAATGGATAGCCACATCTTAAGGCGTCAATGGTGTTTCCTTTCTCAGAACCTGCTTAGTTTCGTTTGATCTTCGCACTTGAGTGGATGCTTGTATGTATTTCATTAAGGATGTATAGCCCGTAGAACGGCGTGGTGGGTCTAATTCTCAAATTAAATTCGAATTCGAAATATCTTTATTCAAATAGACCTATACTCCCTTTTGAATCATCAGACATTTTTAGAGAACGACTTTCAATCTAAAATTACGAAGGTTCCTTCGCGCCCTGTTCTGAGAAGAGCCCACAAAAACTCAGTCGGGTATTTTTTTTCTCATCATCTGTATTTAGAACAATTCATTCACTTCCACGCTAGTGGGTCACTAATATTCTATAACTTACCTGTTTTTATCAATAACGACTATAAGCTGATAAAATAATATAATTTAAAACTCAAGGTTTATATAAAGAGTAAACGTGTATTTTTTAAAGTATAATATCAATTTTATCAGTCTAAGAATAAAATAAATGTACACGAAGATGATGTAAATATAAACAAATTCAAAGACATATTTATTAGGTAAATTCCGTGCCATGTTCCCTCTCGCCGCTTATTATTTTCTTGTTCTTCATTTTCAAGATAAATATTTCCCCGCAGTCGTAACTCAATTGGAAAGAATAATTTTCGTTCAACTCATTTTATTCATATTGGAAACTGCCTTATTTATAAGATGCTCGTAGAACGTTTTCCTTTTTGTATTCATCAATACAAACAACTTATCAAATCAATGATTTCGGTATTCGATTTGTAGAATTTATTGGAAGCATATTAATTTGTCTTACAAGTTTTCAATGATATTTCGCTGATTGTAAAGTCGTGGATCTATTACACTAGATGGCTTAAATACCAATATTAATAACTAACTGAACCCGCGGCTTCATCTAAGTGGAATGTTTTTTGGGTAGCATTTTCGTTAATTTAGGTAAATTGTTTTACAAATAAGAAACATACGTAAAACACCCCCGCAACCCACCTTACGAGTGGGATTTCGTAAAATCCGTTCTTAGCTGGCCTCTACTCGGCAAAAAGAATATTCCTGCCAAAATTCAAAACTCTTCACCTTATGGTATCGTGATACGTCAATAGATACCTGGTTATCTCTTATATATTTAAACTAAAAAAACGGTGCTTTTAGAGATAATCAAACAAAACAGTCGAAAATAATTCTTAGCACAGGAATTAAATGACTGGCGAGATTATTTAATGTTACTGTTCAAAGAGCGTCGGGTGCTTTTTATGACATTTTTAAACAAACTCCGCATTTTGGAATGAAACAAGTCAAAAATTATAACGATAATATCGAGCAAGTTATTGTATGGATGACTGAAATATTATCACGATACGTGTCTGATAAAGCTTGACTGGTTTTGGAAATGTTAAACAAAGCACCCCAAGCATTTACAATATTGACATTACATATTTTCGTCATTAATTTAATCTTTATGCTAACAAATTTTTAGATTGATTATTCCTAAAAGTGTTATTTAGTTTTTTTTTAACTATTATATATTTTTCGCTTATACTTCGTTGTCATATAAAACAACCATGTTTAATATGTACAGATATGTTAACGGCTGTATCTCAATTTGGAAATATCGTCGTTAGTCATTGTTATGCTAGCAATATTTTTTTTGGTCATTGCATTGTCATGTATCTTTGAAGATTCGTTCAAAGTGGGGTAAAATCACCTTTAAAGATTCTGTTCTATACATAAATATAAATACAGGTAACGTTAATAAGGCGTGTTACAAAAAAAATACATATACTGACAAATTAAATTCGTTTTCACGCTCTCCGAAATTTACATATCGATTGAACTAATAGAGTAGTAGTAGCAGCTCATTAACATCCCACTGTTGGGCACAGGATTCTTCACTCATAGAAGAATACTATTCCCTCTTATGTAGTAAAATGTTGGTCATATATCGCGCTTTGAGCTTCAAGTATGATTGGAAAAAGGCCTTTCCTGGCATATTTACTAGTCAGGTTGATTTACAATACACAAACAAAAAAGAACACATAATGGGCTGCATAATTACTATCGCTCTTTCACCAAAGTAGTTCATACCTTACCTTTTAAAACAAAGGGTATAAGTTTTCATTCCTTTTTAGAGTTGAAAACCTCGGTTATAATTACTTTTGCCGTTCATTGTCTTATCCGTTAACGGTTTGACGATTTTGTATAGCTTACTTGAAAGTAGATAATTAATACTTGAAAAACAGATTAGTTTCCAAGATTGGGAGAATGCATAAGTAAAATCAAGTAAGATAATTATTTCATATACGTCTTAATATCAGAATAATGAAAGTCGTAACTTGATGTCTTAAATATTTTTTTTGTTTAACAGTCTAGCTTAAGTCTACAGGCAACAGGAAATAGTATTTTTTTTATAATATTTATAAATATGACTATATTTTATACAATATTTCTTTCCCTCTTGAAAGCTTTTGTATTGAAGGGCCCTGAAAAAGCTTTTCAATTTACAAGTTAAGCATATTTTTCCGCGGCGCTGTAAAAGCTTCACCTTCACCCCAAAATTGGCTTTCGAATAAGCAAAAGTATTGTTACCGATAGGATGGAATATAGCTGTATCTTATTTTATATGATTTTTATTTCACTGATTTTTCTTGAACAGTATTATACTGTTAAAACAAAAAGATAAACTTAACAATTCTTATACTAGCACGAATTTTTTAAAGCTCATAACATAGGAACTATTAACCCTTTTACGTGAGCTTTTAACAGACAGCGCTGTACCATTTTTCGTGAATACGATTTTTTATTGCTGATAGGTTATCGCTTTACTTACCTGATGGTAAGTGATGATACAGTCTAAGATGGAAACGCGCTAACCTGGTAAGATGAAATTAACTAAATGGTTTCTGGTGGTACGTCTTTGCTTATATGATGGTAACTAGCCCCGGCCAAAACCTCCCATCAGTCCGACAAAATAAACTTACTGGGAATCGAACCCATGACCTTTGTTGGCGAAATGACGACTTTCATTATTGTGCTATATATATACTCGTAGTAACCAATGTAGACAAGGACATGCACACGCTGATATACACGCGTAAACAGACACATACTCACACAGACTTAAACTGCTTTAATATAACAATTTATTATTTGAAACAAAAAACTTATCTTTAACTTATATTTATTAAGAAAAAAATTTTTTTTTTTATTTTTATTAATTGTAATTTCACTGGCATAATTTGGAATATGATAAGTACTGAACCACAGAGTATACTAGTTTAGTAGTCTTCGATCATTGTTTGATATAACATCCATGTATGTATCTTCAAATTAAAGAAATGAAAAGTAATATCATTAAATTTCATCCACTCAAACTATAGTAACATAAGTTTGGGAATGGGTTTGGGAAACACGCAATTATTATATAACTTCAAAACTACATTACAACTAAATACACAAAAATCAGTCAAGTTTCCACTAATTACTAAAATACTAAACTAACACATGAACATAGCTATAATATATTATAAAATTACAATAGAGTTAGTTATATAAAATACATAGTATATAAAAGGCAATTAAAAAGAATAAGCAATAAGTTTAACATACAAAAAATAACAAAATAACTTTATGTTAAACATTGATATAGACTATCCTTAAACACATTCATTTTATCGTGCATGATATCGACATTATTACAATTTTCAATATAAATGTGACATGCTCGATAAATAAATGTATTTTTGGCATAGTTGGTCCAAGGTGCAAGTTCCAAAAACAGTGATTGGTATATATATATATATATATATATATATTTAGACAACATTAATAAAAGGAGGGCGTTAGCTAATAGTAATTGAACAAAGGAAATCTTTTCTGTTAACGTCAATCTTGTACTAAATCTCAACGTTATAAGGCTCTATTTCTGATGTTAGAGCAATATCTATCGTAGAGTTAGCTCAAAAGACGACACACGATTGGACATTAACTGAGAAATCAAAACGATTCATTGTCACAATACAAAGATAAGTTATTTGCTCTTTCTCTATAACTAAAGATATATGTATATAAAATTTTGTGTAAACGAACTTAATGGAGTAGTGATGTTCACTTAAGTGAAAGTAGGAAGGGCATAATTAATGAACGCTAATCAAAGCGTCGCGACTTCTGAGTTTGTATTACATAATAAAGCGAATAAATCAAGAAGAAACTTTTTAAAAAGCTGGAGATAATTTAATTATTAATTTATTTGAATATATTTCATTTCAAGGTTTGATTATATTTATAACTAGTCAAGATCTTTTAAAATAAAATTCACGACGTCAAAAGCACAATGACGCATTCATTGAAGAATGAGGGTATAACGATTTATTTGCTTATTCCCAAATGTTAATTATTGTTATCAATTAAAATTATTCTTATTAAAAAGGTTTCAATAATATGTCTCAGATTTAATGAAAGGAGAAACGACCATTTGGGTGTGAAGTCTACGATTAATTATAGCCTGTAGGGAAATTTGTTTAATTCTAAAGTATTTGGGAAAAAGCGTTGTAATATATACACATACGGATGAGAATAACCTTTCGACAAAGTTCACCATTTCCTTTATTTGGTATAGAAAAGGGGTTTAAAAATAACTTCATCATAAATATAAATTAGCGACCAATCAACGAAGGTTTTTGATGATATACACTGACCTTTTGCGAAACTCAAAAAATTAAAGTCACTATTAACTTACTGGAGAACCCTCGTCTTCTCTGAATGAGAAACCAGAGACCTATGTATTCAATTCTAGTAATGCAGATGAAGGTTAAGGTTGAAAAAAAGAGGTGTGGGGTACGTTGATAACGCTTTTTTCTACTACTCTTAATTTATTTTATTAAGAGTTCGCCACAGGAAGCGACTGGATCATTGACCATTTCTTAGACTATTCTAGGACATCTCATTAAATTGAAGATTCACACATTTCAATATAGGATGAAGTTGACAGAAAAGTACGAAATGGGGGTGTGTAAGCCTTGGCAATAGGTTTCTCAACCAATTGGTTATATCTGCCTTTATAAAGCATCTATTTGTAAGATTCATTAAAAAACTGTCTTTCAGATCGTTTTATTGGCAAAAATAACTATAAATACACTTAGGCAACGGGATATCTCACAAAACATTATCCCGGATTAATTAATAATTGAATTAATATTCATAAGGCTATCAGTTCATTAATTGGATGCTTCATATAAGTAGCGAAATTATTATACAACTAGCAAAAAAGCAATTATGATGCGGCTGATGCGTTGATTAACGTTCATCGATTATGCCGTTCCCGTTTTCACTTAAGTGAACTCCGCTGGCCCATTAAGTCAGCTTGTTCATTCCGAGAATACCTTTATAACTTTTTTTACCAACAGATAACATTATTTCTTATTGTCACCAGATACTTAATAAATAACTGCCTCATTGGTCAAGTGGTTAGCAAATTCGTCTACAGACTTTAGGTCCTGGTTCGAGTCCCAGGACAATATTTGCCCCAAGTTGGGAAGTTGGCGATTTGATCCACCCCCGTGCCTCAGAGAGCACGTTTAGCCATCGGTCCTGCGCCAGATCTCCGTCCGGTCATGTCGAATTCCCGTCACATCGGACTATGAGAGTGAAGAAATAGAGAGTGCACTTGTGTACTATACCTGCCAATCTGCAGTGGAGCAGCGTGGTGGATCTATGCTCTAAAAACACTCTCCCCTATAAGTTAGACCTGTGCCTAGAAGTGGGACGTTAATAGGATGCTACTTACCTTTTTTTACTCAATAAATAACCTACTATATCAGTTTTCTTGTAAAAAAAACTCAACCGTTGTTATGAAAATTTTAAATATTACACAATATTACATGTAAACAAAAGAGTTCATCAAAAACGTTCTTGAAAATAGAAAAACGACATCGCAGTTTACTACATAGTTATTTTAAAGTATACACTTGTCAAAGAATTATATTGTCTAAACCTTTTATCCTTTCATTTGTTATCGCCATTTTGATTAATCTCAGTTTGGTGCGGGCCAATCGGATCCCTTCAATTTTCGATACGGTAACCACTGTTTTATCGACAGCCAGGTCTGCCTTACCGACAGTTTGCAGTGTGGCAAATTTCAAATCTAAGAAATATATTTTCCATAAAAATACATAAAAAGAATCACTCATTCATTACATAAATTCAAAAACTATTCTCTTTGAAATTTAGCCTAGAGATTCTTGTTGCCAACTTCACTTAAAACCGGTTTTTTCATATGTACTTCGTGATATACTCGTACTCATGCTAGTAAACTGTAATTTTGTTATTGAAATTACAGTTTCTACTACCCAACTTCTGTAATACAATGTATAGTTACCATTGGAGAGATTTATGGTGATTAAAATTGACTTTTAAACCCATTTATTAAAGAGTATTAATATTTGATTTCTGATCTCTTTTTGTTTATGCTAGTAGGGAAACATTGAAAATGACGGCTATTTTTTTATATACTTTTAGTAGAATTCAATTTATTATCATATAATAAAAGGAGATTCTGTGCGCGATTTTATAAAATATGTTATTTGTGATGATTAATTAATCAATGTCTTTTCTCGCTTGAGTAAACATTAGCCTAATAAGTTGCTTCAAACAATCCAGGAGCACTCGGGAGTTACCTAACAAGCAAATAATTAGTTTCAGTGAGGAAACCGAACATTAGGGTGTCTACATGTTGATTGTGTTGATGAAATATATATTTAATTCAAGATGCTTGATGATATTTTCACTCAATAGATTTTATATAGAAGTAAACAAATATGTAGTCAAGCTGGTGATAAGTTCAGTTTCCCATAAACAGGATTAGCTGAAATACTAATTTGTTTTTAGTTAAAAGGCTGCTATAGTAAGTTAGTGGTCGCTGACTATGGGCCTCTTGGGTAAGCCCAGAGACAATCAGCGGGCGATGGAGAGAGCTATGCTTGGAGTGGCCACCTTACCCAAATTTTTAGAGCGTTTTTAGAGCATAGATCCATCACGCGGCTCCACGTGCTCTACGAGGCACGGGGGTGAAGCACACCGCCAACTTCCCAACTTCAGGCAAATATTGACAAAAATTTTAATAGAAACCTTAATATCGATTTTTTAATTGGTCTGACTCGAGACTCGAATCCAGGACCTCATGTTTGTAGTCGAATATGCTAACCACTAGACTAATGAGGCAGTTACATATATCTTGGGCCGTGGCTAATTACCACCATACCAGCAAAGACATACCACTGAGCAAAGAGATTTGTGATAAGGGTCGAAGCTGTGTGAAAAACATGAGAGCTGAGCAGATAAATTGCCTCTTCCCAGATTAGCTAACTTCAGTCAGGTGTGTTCATAGTCAAGGGCTAATATATCAGCAACAAATATAAATTCCTATTTTTCGTTCTGCGTTATATGTAATAAAGCTTGCGTATCTTTATGTTTTCTAAGACTTCCGAACTCCTAGTATCAATGTATTATATCATCTTTTTTAACACCTATTTTATTGATTTTGTTCTTCATGTATAAAGATGTATAAGTTAGCATTTCTAGAAAATTCATCGAAGCTTTAAAAAGCTTTTATGCTTTTCTTAGCAATATCTCGCTCTCATGGCATATTTATCTGAGGGAGAAAATTCTGCTCAAATTATTCTTACAGTTTCTGAGAATAGCGGTAGAGAAAATCAAATATAAGTTGTTATTTTACCATTAAAAATAAACGGCTATATTCAGTAACAGTATTGATATTGTTGTTCAATTCATTATGAAGTCAGGCTTATTATTGGTTAGAGGATGCCGCAGCCGCGTTTACCAACCTTCCTCAAATTACACTGTCTAGCTGGCACTGTTAATAAATAAAGCAAACGCTGAAAACATTCCCTAATTAAAAGCCTGTAGTTTACTTGGCCTGAAATATTAATTAACTAAATTGTACGACAGTTGCTGACAGCGTATGCACAATGTGCTTTTGACATATATTTGTTTTTGCAGTCAACAAGTTGCTTTGTATTGTACCGTCTTTTGAGTTAACTTAACGAGTTTAAATGTGTTGGATAATTCTAAGAATTAATATACATAAAATTTAAAAACAAAATTCCTACCCAATAAAATCAAATCCTACATTTTAAAACTCATTACATAGAAAGAAATCCTGAAATATTTTATGAGAAGTTTTAATTTAAGTCTCTATCTGGTCGTGTCGGATTGCCGTCACGTCGGACTATGAGAGTGAAGGAATAGAGAGTATGCTTGTGTACTATGCCTGGTGCAGTGGAGCAGCGTGGTGGGTCTATGCTCTAAAAACCCTCTTTCTTATGACTGAGGAGGCCTGTGCCCAGCAAGTGGGTTGTTAATGGGCTGCTACTTACCTTTACAATATGACCAACAGCCGTACATTGGACAAAATATGAATAAATGAATGTATTTAACTATATAATGATGCTGTAAAAACCTACTTGCACAAAGATTTTTTCATTTTATTTCATTTGGAATATAGAAAGTCCTTTGAAACAATGTTATTTTATAGCATTACCGTGCACTGCAGATGTGTAGCCATAACACTTTCATGGTAATAGTAACCATAAAGTGGACAATATCTGCGTTGAGTTATAACTTCACTTATATCACTTTGAAGTTTTATGTTTACTTTATAGAGTTTAATAAACTACGCTGCGGGGTTTTGTCATTAGAAACATTGTTGCTTTGTACTATCAAGTGAAGTGCTAAGGTGAATTCTAACCTACTACAGTTTATATAAAAGTATTAAAGTCTCTATCCACTAGTGGGCACATCAAATATCGATTAAAAGTTACAAAATTGAGCAAAATTTATACCTTTTGTGCATTTCGGTTGCGTGTGCTGTGTTAACGGTTAATATATCACAACAACCATTTACGACGGAGTTGGTCTTCTAGAATCTTTTAAAATCCACTTCTTATAGTAATCACATTCTTTTCTATATTCTATGTGAGACTGGGACGGTTGCGTAGGTCGGCTAATAAATATCGGTTCAACAATTTGACTTTAGTTTTAAAGCATTAAATGTTAAAAATCTAATCTAATAGAAGAAAAAACATAAACAAAAACATAAATATTTATTATATTTATTATTCTACTTAGACGTTCTGAAAGCTAATTTTATTTTAAATACGGTATTTTGTTTTCGTTTTGGTGCATAATTGAATCATTTCACTTATGCACATTACAAACTGCAGTAGTTTGTACGTTGGTAACAAATCTACCACCGGTTCAGAAAGTTGCTTCCTCTGAGAAGAATCCGGAAAGAAACTCAGCGGTTACTCTTTCTAAAATAGTTCTCTATGTTAGAATGTGTAATATTTTACTTTTGTGTGCAACTAAAATCAAGTCCAACATTTTTATCCCTTAAATAATCTTCAACACTGAAATATGCCTTTGGTAAAAGGATGTTTTTGAATTTTTTTTTTTTAATTATGTGCAGGCAAATCCTAAACAGTTCTCGTAATTTTATTAAAAATGCGTATGCTCAACCCGACCAATTATTTCTGAATGTCATCCTAAAATAAGGTATTAAAAGTTTGCTTTTATTTCTTTTGTCTCTGTTTTCTTTTGTTCCTAACCCCAAATATATTGGTGATTATTAAAATACTATATATTGCCGTCGTTGATACCCGAATCGTGAATAAATGTGAAAATCTATTGATTGTGCGAGTCTAAGCCGCGCAAAGAATGTGTATGCCAAATTTCAAATCAATTTGACTAATAGTTTGGGAATTTCGTCATGAGTCAGTGAGTCTCTTATTTCGTTATTATGTGTAACCAGCAATGCCCCGTGGTTTCACCCACGTGAATACCGTGGCAGTGGAAAGACTTGTGAATAATGTTACACTGCGAACAAACCGAATATGGCCATCGCTATACGACATTATATTATAACATTATTTGCTTTGGATTGACTATTTGAATGGAACTTCCGATTTTGATAATTTAAAGGGTAATTTACAGGTATTGAAACGGTCTTTAATAAAATAGGATAAGATACAGAGGTAGTAAATATTGTTTGATTATTGTCGGTACTTTTATTAACTTTTAAAATGTAAAAAAGGAGTTCTAGTGGCATAACTACAGTAGTTGAATATATGGTATCGCGAACTTTTTTGTAGATATTAATACGTTTTGTAATATTGTAGAACATTTTTAGTTCTATCATCAACAGTTTCCGCAGCGCACGCGATAACAGATATTTGTTTCACACCTTGGGTTATATTAATGCATTTTTCTTAGGGATCTTTATATTTTTTTTGAAGGTGATGTAACCTATATCACTCAGTGAGAATACAGCTTACTAATGGTGACAAAATTTTTGAAATTGGTCCAGTAGTTTTAGTGTGAAAACATTACAATCATACATACTTACATGTAAAAACACATATATTTTCTCTTTATAATATTAGTCTTGCTTACATTTCGATTTATTTATTTATTTATGTATTTCGATATGCTTCTAGACTCATTTCTTTTAAGTGTATTTCTCCGGTATTTCAATACTTATTTGCTATTCGTGGAGGAGAAAACCGGTATTTCATTAGTTATTCTGTTATTCGTGGAGGCGAAGATTCCAGTCCAGCCGTATTTGAATTAGATATTATGGAGAGATAAGTGGCATAGGTTGCCTATGTCCATCTCCCACGTTCCGCATTGTTACATACCAAAGAAAGACGAAGTCCTAATCAGAAACAAGTAAAGGTAAATTTATAATACCACGTTATCAAATTTGAAACTCACTAAGGCTAGGTGGGCTTAAAAGTTTAATACCCATGATGATAGCGGACTTTGTGTGTAAACGTGCTCACAAAATCCGGGGATTCCGAAGCGACAACTATCGATCGAGTACGCCTTTTGTTAGCGATCTCAGAATATTGTATTACAAACTTATGATATAAATACGTAGTTTTCTAAATGCAATCGAATACTTTTTCATTGAATTTCAATCTTAGTGATCCGATCAAAAACTGATTCGTCAGTCAATAAACGCAGTGCATTAAATAACTACGTAACAGTATCGCGTATTAACTTTTACGGTCCTCAGACCCTCGAGTACATTACTTAAGATTTTTGACGTATTTGGTGAAACGTCACCACGTCGCCTCTGTTTTCACTCAGTTCACTTCGCTACAGTACACGTATACTTTGTCTAAAAAAGTATTTCTATTATTAAACTATTTCTATTTCACAAATACGGCGGCCTGCGAGGGTTCGGATTATTTCAGTTAAACACTTCTAATTTATGGATTAACTTTGCGTATGTGGTTAAAATATTTATAAATATATTTGCGAATTAATAATAAAATATCTATACACTTCTAGATACTATTAAAAGATGTTGGTGAGTAAAAGTGACTAACAGCCTATTAAGGTCCCACTGCTGGGTACAGGCTTCCTCACTCATATGAGAGAGTGTTTTTAAAGGATTGACTCACCCCGTTGCTCCACTGCAGGTCAGCAGGCGTAGTACTCTCTATTCTTTCTCTCTCATAGTCTGATGTGACGGGAATGCGACACGACTAGGGAGAGATCAAGCGCAGGACCGACGGCTTAACGTGCTCTCCGAAGCACGGGGGTGGAGCACACCGACAACTTCACAACTTCAGGCAAATATTGAGCAAATCTTAATAGACTACTTAATATCGATTTTTGGATTGGTCTGACACGGGATTCGAACCCAGGACCTACACTAGACCAAGGTAGTTAAAATTTTATAATAAGTTAATACACTTGGAAAAATTAGTTTAAAATATTTAATTGTTAAGTGATTTTTTAATAGTCATTAGTAGTATTTAAGACTTTTTCGTGAATAATAGTACTATTTGATTCAGCTAAATTCTTAATTGTCATTAACATAATAAACATAATGTTTATTTCCTAATACTTATCAATCTATTTATAAATTCGTGTTTATCTAGCATCCGGGTAGTATAGTATAATGTGTTGTATAATCATATCAGTACGTAATATGTTGTGGAGTTAATCGTGTTACTTACGTATGCATTAAAAATACTTGTTTTTAATAACAATTGATTTCAACCATGTATCACTTTAATTTATTATAGACCAAAGATTGTCTGGAAGAAATCGAGAAATTGTGTGTATTTTTGTTATAACTTTTGTGGTGTGTATTAAATCTTTATCTGCCTATCTACGTTTATAAGATAGATGAATTATTTCTCTTAGTTTTACCTTTTAGACAAGATACATTTTAAACGCCCAAATCCCAATATCTGGTATCAAACTCTTTTAATGTATCCTTTTCAAGTACTACATTCCAATACTTGCGTTCTTATAACAATTATTGAAACATGGTTTAGAAGTTTAGATCTATTTAAATGTGATCCAACTCGGTTGGGCAGCGTTCGGAAAACTTCACCAGATATTTTCGTCCGATACCCTTCAGTGCCTGAAGACAAAGCTCTTCGAACAGTGCGTGTTGCCAGTGATGACCTATAGCTCCGAAACGTGGTCGCTGACTTTGGGCCTCATACGAAAGCTCAGAGTCGCTCAGCGTACGATGGAGAGGGCTATGCTCGGAGTTTCTCTACGTGATCATATTAGAAACGAGGAGATCCGTAGCAGAACCAAGGTCACCGATATATGCCTAAGAATTGCGAACCTGAAGTGGCAATGGGCTGGGCACATAGTCAGACGGACCGATGGACAATTTTTACCAAATTGAATATGATTTTTTAACATAAAAATAAACAGACTTCTTGGGGTTCTGCTGTGTTCTTGATTAAAGTTTATAAAAATTTTGATTGTGAGATCTATCTTACGAAAGTTTTTTTTAATTTATGTAAAGAAATTGGTGTTAAACTTGTAAACCTTTTTATTGTAAATTTAAAATGCCACTTAATTGTCACTGGTGAACGTGAAGTTAAACCTTTTCTTTCTAAACCTCATATTTCAGTGAGATAAAAGTAAAGAGAAATTTTGGTTTTATATTTTTGATTGATAGAGCCAATAATTAAACGTTTTTATAAAGAATTAAATAATATAATGCTACAGTTGTAATCAACCAAATACCAAATGACTCTATACTTTTCTAGATTCTGCTGAGTCCTTCGATACTTTTAAAGTGAAACTTGCACCTCAAGTGCATGAGGATAAAATTTTGNCCGACAACTTCCCAACTTCAGGCAAATATTGAGAAATTCTTAATAGACAACTTAATATCGAATTTTAAATTAGTTTGATCCGGATGTCAAACCCAAGACCTTACGTCTGTAGTCGAACGTGCTAGACTAGACCAAGGCGGTTAAAATATGTACTCATGGACAATATTTTTAAATAAGTTAATACATTTGGAAAGTTTTAGTTTAAAATATTTAATTTTTAAGTGATTTTTAATAGTCTGACAGTATTTAGACTTTTTCGTGAATATTAGTACTATTTGATTCAACTATATTCTAAATTGTCAGTAACATAATAAACATTATGTTTATTTCCTAATACTTATCAATCTATTTATAAATTCGTGTTTATCTAGCATCCGGGTAGTATAGTATAATGTGTTGTATAATCATATCAGTACGTAATATGTTGTGGAGTTAATCGTGTTACTTACGTATGCATTATAAATACTTGTTTTCAATAACAATTGATTTCAACTATGTATCACTTTAATTTATTATAGACCAAAGATTGTCTGGAAGAAATCGAGAAACTGTGTGTATTTTTTTAAGGACATTTTGCGGTAGCACAGCATCATTTTTGCCAAATTGAATGTGATTTTTTAACATAAAAATACACAGACTTCATAGGGTTCTGCTGTGTTCTTGACTGAAGTTTAGAAAAATTTTGATTATGAGATCTATTTTACGAAAGGTTTTTTTAATTCATGTAAAGAAAATGGTGTTACTCTGTAAACCTTTTTATTGTAAATTTAAAATGCCTCTTAATTGTCACTGGTGAATGCAAAGTTAAACCTTTTCTTTCCAAACCTCATATTTCAGTGAGATAAAAGTATAGAGAATTTTTGGTTTTATATTTTTGATTGATAGAGTCAATAGTTAAAAGTTTTTATAAACAATTAAACAAACAGTTGTAATCAACCGATGACTAAATGACTTTTTGTGGCATCACAGCATCGTTTTCAAAGATTTGAACACAAAACGTTATACTTTTCTGGATTTTGCTGAGTCCTCCGATACTTTTGAAGTGAAACTTCTTGAAGTGCATGAGGGTAAAATATTTCGGATGAAACGCGTGATTAGCGTTACGAAGATGTGCAGCGTTTTTTATGATAATTCATTTGAAGGTAAGGTAGTTTTAATATTGACAAATAACATGTGGTATTTCAATTTTCCACTAGGCATTCAATAATATATAATACTAGTTTTCATAAAAAATATCATAAATTCTCTTTTCTAAGTTTTATATTCAAAAACAAAATTTATTTACTGCTTTTTAATATTGACAAAAAACACGTTGCATTTTTATGGTCACAATTGAGCCATTTAAGATTTCAATAAATTGTTTGTATTAATATTTGACACAACATTTTAATGACAATGAAATTCATTAAATTCCTAATATATCTTCCTTTTTAAGTCTCGGAAATTTAAAGTTTTAGATTTGTATAAATATAAACAAGACTAAAAAATGAGTTTGCCAGAGAAGTTCTGACATGTGTAGTTTGTACGCACGCACTTTTGATTTTTGCATTTTGTGATTATTTATCTGAAGCATTGGTATATAATCTAGGGTTCACCGACTTTCCCAGTCGTTCATAAGCCGTGAACCGGCAGTTCGTCACAAAATGAGATTACTCGCACAATGACACGGGGACGGAGATGGGCTATCAAATGATAATGGATGATCCAAAGGGGCCTGGGCAGTCGCTGTCAATCTGCGAAACAGTCACGTAACATTGAATCATATAAATAAATATTATAAAAAACGCGTGAGAAAACAACTAAATACCAAAGTAACAAATATTTAAATAAAAGGAAGAAAGTGTTTGCAAATTTGTTGGATTATGTACATTGCCATTTCCACAGTGGTATAATATTAGTGATGATACGCTGACCATGTTGCGAAATAAAACGGAGAGAGAATATATAAAGTGGATTTAGTGTAGTGCTTTGTGTGATTTACTATTTACATTTAGTGAATTGTGTTGCGGATATGCTATCTTTGGTCAAGTTCTAATTAATTAAATAAGGTATGGTTTTACTTCACTATATTTTCACTCGGGAAATGAATCAATGATTAGTATATATAAGTTTAAATAGATAAGTATATAAGTTAGATTAACACTGTACTCGAGTTAACACTATAATGAAACGGTGTCTTAAAGTTCATAGCTTTACAGATATTTCTTTGGATCCAAGTGCCTTGAGATCTCACGTTACTGTGTAGGAAATTAAAATCCCATATTTTAAAATATTTTTTTGTAGATGAAACACGTTTATTGCGCTTTCATAGATTAAGAAAAGGCCTATGATCGAGTGGTGAGGAATGTGCTGTGGTCAACGTTATCTACGTATGGGTAAGCGGTAATCTGACTAAGGCATTGAAGTCTCTCTATGAGAGTTCTAGTGCTTGTGTCAGAATAAACAGGGCGTACACGGAGTGGTTTCCTGTCGAAAGAGGGGTTGGACAGGGATGTGTTGCGTCACCATGGCTGTTTAACCTATTCATGTATAACTGTTTGACAGATTTAAAAGACAG
This sequence comes from Elymnias hypermnestra, assembly GCA_015832385.1. NCBI lineage: Eukaryota > Metazoa > Arthropoda > Insecta > Lepidoptera > Nymphalidae > Elymnias > Elymnias hypermnestra. Next base: position 6,192,221 of record JACTOM010000152.1, on the reverse strand, counting down.
TATGTATGGGTTAAGAACGAATGAATTACTCATCAAATGTTTACTCTACGCTGATGATCAAGTAATACTTGCGTCATCCTCTAATGAGCTACAGGAGATGGTAAATATTATGAATGAAGCTTTGAAAAGGAAAAGAATGGAAGTGAATGTAAACATAACGAAAGTTATGCTTTTTGAAAGAGATGAATCTATGATGAATGGCAATAATTTGATAGATAGGGAACAAGTGAAGAGGTGAAAGAATTTGTATACTTGGGATCTAAATTTATAAAAGATGGAACATGTGAAAGTGATATTGAAAAGAGAGTGAATGCAGGAAATATGGTAAATTAAAACTGAATGACAGAGTGAGAAGTAGTATGATAAGAGAACTTTGTGGTATAAAAGAAGACGTAGTGACTAAAATTGAGAAAGGTATGCTTAGATGGTTTGGGCATGTAGAGAGAATGAATGAAAGGAGACTGACAAAAAGGATTTATGAGTCAAGAGTGAATGCGAAAATTGGAAGGGGAAGACCAAGGCGAACGTTCCTGGATCAAATCCAGGACATTTTAATATGGGCCAAGTCAAGAGTACTTAAAACCGACGAACTTGTATGAAAGGTTTAATGAGAATGAAAGAAGCGAAGGAGATAAGCAAGGATCGTGGCAAGTGGAAGGACGTTGTCTCTGCCTATCCTTATGGGAATGAGGCGTGATGCTATGTATGTATGTATGTATGTATTATTCTATATACAGTTCAATACGTTACAAATTTTATATTTCATGGAGAACAAAACTGCGTTTAACAGGATTTCAATAACAGGGATATCTTAGAAGATATCAGAGATTTTAAAAGCGGCGACATTATGTTCCTGTATTTTAAGGTCCATATTTAATTATACGTAGATGAAATTCCGAGAGGCGAACGTTCCTGGACCAAACCCAGGACATTTTAAATAAGGGTCAGGTCAAGAGTATTCTAAACCGAAGAACTTGTATGAAGGGTTTAATGAGAGTGAAAGAAGCGACGGAAATATGCAAAGATCGTGGCAAGTGGACTGACGTTGTCTCGGCCTACCCCTATGGGAATGAGGCGTGATGCTATGTATGTATGAAACGCGTGATTAGCGTCACGCAGATGCGTAGATTTTTTGTGCTAATCTATTTAAAGGTTAGGTATTTTTAATGATTCCAAAAATCATGTGGCATTTTAATTTGCCACTCGTCATTTAATAATTGTTTATACTTTTTTTCAAAACAAAAATATTTCATAAATTCTCTCTCAATGTCTAAAAAAGATTGCTTGTAGCAATAAGACCGCCTTTGTGCGCTATATTTATAGTAAAAGTATCTTAGTTTATATGTCTTTTTATTTTTATCTTGTGTACAATATAGTGTTTTCTCTGTCTCTCTTTTTACATAATTTGAAATTCAAAAACAAAATTTTATTAATAATTTCTAATATTTACATGGCATTTACAATTCGTCATCTGAGATTTCAATAAATTATTTGTATTTATTTTTGAAACTTTTAATATTTTAACGACAATCAAATTCCTGACATATCTTCCTTTTTCCCTCCCTATAAAACTCGAAAATCTAAAGTTTTAGATTTGTATAAATGTAAACGAGACTTAAAAATAACTTTGCCAAAGAAGTTTCACTTCTAATATGTGTACTTATAAGTCACCAAAAATTTAGATAACTATTATTAAATCCTTAAACATGAGAAATAGTTAGTTGCCATATAAAATTTGAATATGTTATAATGAAATACATATATATAATTTGACCGTCGAAAATAATTATTTTAACTACAGAAACCTTTCTTGTTATGTAGTAACGTTGTCGCTAGCGGACCCTCTGTAAGTAGTTTAGACGTAAACATTAACGGAGAGTCCTAAGTAAACTACCAATTTGAACTATAACGGAGGAGTTGTTGGATAAATAACGGTGAAAAGGTGCGAAACGTTAGTGGAATAACCTTTCGCCATGTTTATCTAGACTTGAATTACAAAACCGATTCTTTGTAAAATTAATGGAAGTTGGCTTATATTAATACATATTAAATATTTTACATTAAAAGGCGAGTTAAAATAATGACAGTTCATTGTGTATTCGAAAACTTGTAATACGTCCATAAAAATATTGTCACTTTTAGGAGGAAAAGTGAATTCATAACTTATATGTTTATAATTGTTATAAACTCTAGTTCAGCTATACAAAATTGACAATATATTCGAGGGTAACTGTTTACGTATCTATAAAAAATTCACAGATTATTTTTTTAAAGAAAGCATTAGAAAATGCGAAATCCTTTTTTAAATTGAAGGACTAATAAGAAGATAAAAAGAGTAGGTGTGAAAGAATTGCTCTAATCGAAATAGAATAGCTTAAAAATTATATTGTTATGATGATGAGAAAAAAAGGGACACCCAACTGAGTTTGTCGAAGGGTCTTCTCAGAACAGGGCGTTCTTAAATATCATCATCAATCTTACGTTGGAAATAAAATTCTGCGAAAAATTTGAATTAAGAATATTGAATTTGATTTTAAAGTAATTTTCTGCAAATATATGGCGGATTGCAATAGTCTTTGGAACGCTGGCGCCATCTGTCTATCAGCGTGGGGTAGTCAATAGTGACAAGCTGACGCGCGTCTTCGCAGTTATCGGGTGACGGTCCGCCAGAGCGGTCGACTATTGAAACTGTCACGTTCCTAGCGATTATTATTAATGAGTTTGTGTAAATTGATATCGGGAACCATAAGAGATTGAACATTATAATCTGAATTAATTAATAAAGTATTTGTTTGCAACAATATTACTCACCAACTCCCATAGTATGGAAATTCAATTATGGATATACTCCCCTGTGCTATATGCTTCCTTTTCTCTTAATCTCCGACATATATAATACACCAATTATCTATATGTGTCAGAAAATTAAAATTGTCTATAATCACTGAAAATTATGGCTAAACCCAAATAATACCAAAGATAAATACATAATTTACAGAAAAAAATAATATTTCTTTGCATACAAGATATAATATATAAATCACTAAATAAAAACAACATTGTAATTAGACTATATCAATGGGTTTATGTTTGTATCTATTTGTTTACTGCCTTTTTTGACTGAAATAAACTCTATAAATTGATAAGATAGCCTTTTTTCTATTATATCTAAATATAAGTTTTATTTTACTTAGTGTGTAAGAGTGGTACAATAACGTGAAAACTATGGACAAACGTGTAGTAATAAATGAGTTACCCGCTTAGGTTTAATTTTTTATGTTTGGCATGCATTGAAAGTAAGAAACTGAAAATATTTGTGATATATTACAATAATTATTATATTATTACAGTCCACGTAATAAAAATAACGAAAACTGTTAAAAGAGCTCCATCCGCTGACGAGGTTATGAATTTACAATGAGGCGAAATTAAACGCATGTCTTGTTGAGGTTTTCATTATTATATTAAGAATATAATATCCGTGCTTATAATAGAATATTAATGACTAAATTTTAACTAATTCTTCTTTGATCATAGCCATTTTCCCCATATACAAAATTTAGTCATGTGATAATAATCAGATACTTTATTTAGATATTAACAATGCCCCGCGGTTTCACCCACGTAGATACCGATCTCGTGGCAGTGGAAAGTCTACTAAGTCCGCCTTTTTTAGATTGACATTTTTAATTACATTATTTTTAAATGGAATGTCCGATTTTAATAATTTAAAAAGTTTTTACAGGTATTAAAATGGTCTTTAATAATTTAATATGGCAAGGATTAATACAGATGTATGGATATGGTTTGATTATTGTTGGCACTTTTATTAACTTTTAAAATGTAAAAAAGTATTACTATAGTAGTTGGACATTTTGTGTCGCAGCTTTTTTTATAGATACGTTCTATAATACTGTATAACATTTTTTTTGTTTAATCATCAATGATTTCCACAGCGCACACGATGATAGGTTTTTTGTTTCACACCTTGGGTTACATTAAAGCATTTCTCTTAAAGATCCCTATTTATTTTTTAAGAAAATAATTTAGCCTATATCATTCAGTGAAAGTGCAGCATTCTTATGGTGAAAAAGTTTTTGAAATCTATCTAGTAATTTTGTGTGAAAACATAACAAGAAATGTTTCCTCTTTATAATATTAGTTTAGATACAAAATGGTCTCTTCTTGTTAGTATACAAATTAAATACATATGTTAATTAATTGCAATTATAAACAACCTACATATTTTTATCTAGAATGAAAAGAAACTCTTTATGAGAAATATTAAAAATACAATACGTACTTAGCCCTAGGTATCTAAAAACTGCGCATGATCCGTACAGGGGTACATAAGACCCCAGTCCATTTGTGTGGAAATCTGAAACAAATAATAATAATAATAATAATCTTTATTGAGGCAATTCATTATTACAATAGTATAACACTGTTATATAAAACTTTTACATCAATTATTTAAGACAGAAATGCGTAGACACTCGTACTAAGTAAAATAGAAAATTGTTTCTTCATAATGTGTTTCTAATGGTCAAGTTGTTAAATTAAAACACATCAAAATACAAAATGTTAAAGTGTATACACATATCAGAAGTGAAACTTCATTTGTAAATTATTTTTTTAGTCTTGTTTATATATATACAAATCTAAAACTTATATTTCCGAGACTCCGATACCGAGGAGGAAAAAGATATGTTAGGAATTTGATAAAATATTAAGTGTCGAAAATGAACACAAATAATTTATCGAAACCTCAAATGGCGAAATGTAAATAAAAATGCCACATGTATTTTTTATCAATATTAGAATTTATTATTTAAATGTTGTTGTTGAATTTAAAATTTTGAAAAGAAAATTTATGATTTTTTTATGAAAAATAATAATTTAAATGACGAGTGGGAAATTAAAATGCCACATATCATTTATAAATAATAAAACTACTTAACCTTCCAATGAGTTCCATCCGTAAAAATTTTACCCTCTGAAGAAGTTTCACTTCAACCAAAAAAATTATAAAAAGATCTGAAAATATGTGTAAGTAAGGAGCAGCCCATTAGCGTCCCACTGCTGGGCACAGGCCTCCTCACTCTCACGAGAGAGGGTTTTAAAATCATAGACCCAACATGCTGCTCCACTGCAGACTGGCTGGTATAGTACATAAGTGTACTCTCTATTCCTTCACTCTCATAGTCCTGCGTGACTGCAATCCGACGCGACCGTAGAAAGATCAGGCGCAGGACCGACAGGATTAACGTGCTCTCCGAGACACGGGGGTTGGAGCACACTGACAACTTTCCAACTTCAGGCAAATATTGAGAAAATCTTAATAGAACTCTAAATATCGATTTTGAAAGTGAAAAGAATGAAAGTGAATGTAAACAAAACGAAAGTTATGTATTTTGAAAGAGATGAATCTATGATAACTGGCAATATTTTGATAGATGGGGAACAAGTAGAAGAAGTGAAAGATTTTGTATACTTGGGATCCAAATTTACAAAAGATGGAACATGTGAAAGTGATATTGAAAGAATGGTAAATGGTGCTCTGCACGACTTTATGAATAGCCAGATGGTGTCTCAAAAGGCCAGAATGGCAGTGGATGCAGGAGTATTGGTGCCAACACTTATGTACGGGAGTGAAAGTTGGGTATGGCAGAAGAATCACATAGTTAAAATAAATGCGGTAGAGATGAGAGCGTTGAGAAGTATGTGTGGATTAAAACTGAATGACAGAGTGAGAGAGAACGTTGTGGTATAAAAGACGACGTAGTGACTAAAATTGAGAAAGGTATATTTAGATGGTTTGGGCATGTAGAGAGAATGAATGAAAGGAGACTGACAAAAAGGATTTATGAGTCAATAATGAATGGGAAAGTTGGAAGGGGAAGACCAAGGTGAACGTTCCTGTACCAAATCCAGGACATTTTAAATAAGGGGTAAGCAAGGATCGTGGCAAGTGGAAGGACGTGGTCTCTGCCTATCCCTATGGGAACGAAGCGTGATGCTATTTATGTATGTATATCGATTTTGAATAGACCCGACCCAATATATTAAATTAATACGATATTGTAATGATAACAAAAAAAATACCCGACTGAGTTTGTTGTAGTCGTAACTTTAGATTTTAAGTCGTTCTTGAGTACCATAGTGTGGAAAAAACAAATATTATTTGACGATTCAAAACTGCTGTAATATGCTTACTTGAATAAAGATATTTTGATTTGATTTGATTTTTGAAGTGATTTATAATGTACTACCTTTGCCGGTAATATTCGCACCGTCTCAGAATCAATAAATAAAAAAGCTGAATGATAATTTCAGAATGTTTCAACTTTTGCAAAAAATTTGGCCAAAACTTAAAGTCCGTAAAATATTATATTTGCTATCAGTTAATATTGGTTTTTAATGTTAAAAACATTTGCAATAAAAATACAGAAAAGCATTTTTATAAATTTATTTTGTTTTCAGAACGACTTGTAAATTTAATAGATTACTAAACGACGGGATGAACATCAAATGTTTGACAGGCAGGCGTAGTTTCCCAGTGACAGCGAAATTATTGTTTTGACTATATTCCAAGTATTTTTTTTCATATTTACTCACCTTAAATCTTTCCTGGACTTCCACAAATAATTCAAAACCAATAATAGCCCAATAAATATATGCACAAATTAGAATTTGAAATCATCAAACTGTTGTTCCCTAAACCAATTTAGTTTCCCTTAACCAACGATAGTTCCATTAGAAAGACAAAAGAAGGTAGTTCAAAACTACTTCCGACTGACTTTAAATTAAGCAAATACTTCTTTCGTAATATAGACAGTTACTAGGTACAGATTTCCTCATATTACTACAGAATCAGAAGATATTCAGGTAATATCAGGTTTAACAGCTACCTTTATTAAAATATACACTGATATTTTCAGTACTTTGATAATATTGTGCATTACATAGTTGCTGTTGGATAGCGTGAGAAAAATCGATTACCACGTTCTGATACTTATCTGAATGAATGCTTCGAAACATCAAATGCTTTTTCATATACACAGTAGTTGCTTGGTCTGAATTTACATATTATTCTAGGCTAGCAGGTTATTAAATACCATTTTGAGTGATTGCCATGAAACTCTATCAACTGATTACAAAGTTAATTAATTATTATATTTTAAACCATAATGGAACATTGCGGCTTATAACCATAAGCTTTAAACCTTTTTTCTTGTGAGTTGTTATGTCTGTGGCCGAAACTAGAACGTTAGTAGAGTATTCATTAAATTTACCATAATAACATAAGTAGTTATTTGACCGGCTGTTATCACTTGCGTAGTTTCCAATCTCCTGGAAAAATGGACAAATCTGTTATTAATTAGATATAATTGTAATTCTATAGCAGTCTTTAATCCACTTGCATACTTGAAGAACTTCGATTATCCGAACCAATTGAAACTGAGACTAGTTTGAGTACTCCCTTCGAGACGTGGCTCATTAGGATGAGATTATAAACAACACCATTATACATTTTAACATATATATACATGTGTGTGGTGTAGGAGACCGCTCTCGAAAACGAAGACAGACGATAGTACTAATGACAACTTTGTTGATGGGACGGAAAAACATTAATTGTGATAAAAAAATTTGTTGTTCTATTAGCATTATTTACGCACCATCATGTTAGTAAAGCTAAATGAAATCATAGTTTCATAAAAAAATACATTACTAAAATAAAACCAGCAGTAAAACACAAATCAGCTGATGCTCGGGTCAACGAAATCAAATGATGAATGATTTTTTTACATACAGTGGAACCTTGATTATTTGAAAAATCAAAGTTACAGCCGTCATTCAAATATAACTTAAGGATGTTATAAAAAAAATATATAACAAAAAGTATTTTATTTTTTCAAGTGTTTAAAGAACACACACTCACACGCACGCACTTAGGCACATTGAGATATCCTCCTGATCCTAATTAAAAAATATACTACTATACTAAAAAAAAACAGCAATGAAAAAAACAACTGACAAGGTCAAGAAAGTCAGTCAAGTGTCAAGGAACGCCTGTTCGAGGCACTGGTCGCGTGTGTTCGTTGACACGAGTGTCAGCTGTTTTGGGTTTCATTGCTGGTTTTTTATTTAGTAAAGTAGTACATTTTTATATGAGGATCAGGAGAATATATCAGTCTGTGTGCTTGTTTGTGTATTCTTTAAATACTTGAAAAAAGAAATGCTTTTTCTTACAATGACGGCTGTAACTTGATTTTTCAAATAATCAAAGTTCCACTGTATGCAAAAAAAAAATCATTCATCATTTGATTTATAACGTCAGACATCTACACACGTACAGAAAAAACTTATATATAAAGTCTAGCTTTTTAATAATGTGACAATATATAACTTAACTAAATCTTTGTTTCAGTATTGTCAAACGATGTCTAAGAATATGACTTAGTGCCCCATGACTGCGGCACACCCCTACACGCCGACCTGACGCATACGGACAAACGTAAGTATATTTATCGTATTATCATTTCAATTACGGACGTCCGTGTTTATTTATATTCATTGGAGGTCGTGCAGTTGATGAAATTCCACCGAAATTTGCATTGGTTATAGCTTGTAATTAACAACTGCTCAGCTTTAAAAGCATATGCACTTTGACGGCCTTGTTTCTGGAATGGTGCGTAATTTCATCCAGTAATCTAATACTTAGACTAGATCCATGGTAAATTTCTGCTGGCTGAGTTTCTTGCTGTCGCCTATTAGAGCAGGGCAGTTGCAAGATTCACAGGCGGAATGCCTAATAGTTACAAAGTTCAGAGAAGAGGAGTCATTTTGAATAGAGCCTTAATGGAACGGTGGAAGGAGGATCTTGGATATCCAGTAGCGGGTGAAGCCACTATGGAGGCGATTTTTCCACACCTGAATAAATGGCTATTCAGAAGGAGCTTTCCTGCAGACTGCTGATGTTTTGGCAAATAATAATTTTGCACCAGATTTTTGGTCTGCCTGCCACGAGTATGGTGCTTCCATAGCTTTGGCGCACCACTAATTGGGAGAGTGTTTCGCATGGAAACCTCCTGGAATCGCTAGTAGGGGGGGACCTCTCGTTAATGAGCATAGTTTGCGCAATGCTTGCTAATGTGATGGGTTGGAGGACAGGTGTCTCTTTCTGCGAATCTGTTATGTAGCTGAAGGAGGCCTTGGAGAGGATGAGACCAAATGCCGTAGACGCTCCCCCCGCTCCGAAGCAGAAGGCAGAGTAACAGGATATTCCCATTTTCTTCCCCATGAAAGATTGCAATAAGGTGACTACATCCGGAGTTCCATAGTGGATTTCGCAAGCGTACCTCTGTTTTTACATTCAAGGAGGTCGACGGTTTTCCACTGGGCCTTATTGGGTATTCTGAGTTGACAGTGAGTCCCACACCCCGTGCGTAAAGGCATTTACCAGAGTCCAAAAAATTGTGTAAGTGTGAACTGATGGGATGCTTTGGCCGTGGCTAGATACAAAACTAAGTTCAAGCCGCTAAGCAAGTAAATTGTGTTCTGGTACAATGCTACTATTAGGAATTAGATTACTTATATTCAGAATAGTGCGATACCATGTTAGACTGTTTTATCGCTTACCTTCAGGTGAGGTCATAGTCAAGCGTTAGTCTCCGCAGATTAAAAAGCCTAAATATGTTTGTTATATATATATATATATATATGTGTGTGTGTGTGTGTGTGTGTGTTTTTCATGTATATATATCATTATAAAGTTATGAATGATTATTTCTTTTTCGTGGTTCACATGTTGTAGGATTTTATCGTTTATTTAGACCCTCATTTTTATTTATTTTGTCCGGTAAACGGGTGAAATCTGTTAAAAGTATGTTTAAATTCCATTAAAATAGTTATAGATTTTACCTTCTCGAAACGAACATGGCTTGATTAAACCATTAGAATAAACTAAATTGTATGATGTTAAATTTAAAAAAAAATACATACACACAAGCAAATTAAGCGGAACACAAAAAAAAATATGCTAGCCAGCAACCTTATATGATACTGATATCAAACCTTTTTTTATGTTCCGCTAAATATGTCGGTGTGTATAGTTATAAAAGCATTCTTCGATGAAGTGTCCAATATGAAAAGCTAAAACATATTTTGCAATTTTTAAACTAAATTGAAAAATGTTCAACTGCACTTTCACATCTTGTTGAAAGTCGCTTACATTTCAATTTCCTGGATATCGCGTGGATTTCTTGATCTCGATTATGTAAAAAATAAATGTGCTTAAGGACATTTTTTAGCAAATACAGACAAAATATAAATATAATGCTAGACTTTCTAGCTTTAAGTCCTTTTGCACCTCTTGTAATGAAGATTAAACATATATTTTTATGATAAATTAGCAGCCCCGACAGACATTGTTTAGTCAAAAAGATTTGGAATGTGGCAGATTTCAGTTTTACGAATGATTTTCACTCTTAGATTTTGTGACTATTCAATTTGGTCGGGTTGTGACTATTCAATTGATTTTGAACTTTGTGCAGCGGTAATAAAGTGCAAATTGACTCTTTGACGTTAGGAACACCTACGTTGCTTAGACAACTATGAGTTCTTGTAATTGATTATGAACTTTATTGAATAGGAATATTAGAAAACGTTTGTATGGGAAACAGAAAAGGGCTATTTTTTATGTTTTCCCCAGCAATTATTCGAACTTTTCTCTCCGTAAAAACCATCCTTGGACTTCAACGAACTTCTCAAAAAAAAATTCTCAAAATTGACCCAAGCGTTGTTGAGTTATGCGCTATTTTTCATTTAAAAGACCCTGTAAATGTTAATATATATACCACATATAGTTTATATCATAACGAGAGTATATTAATATCTATCCTAAGCAAATATTAACTCTATATATGAAACAAATTTTCAGACCAGAAAATGATATCTAACACAACATCAGAGAAAGCCAATTGCCTCCTAAATTTTGCTTCACTTGTTTTATAAAAATATTACTCAAATTATATAACTTAACATAAATATTATCAATAATATTAAAGGTTATGGTGAAACCTTTATTATTCTATTAAGTAACCAGTAGGTTACTTAATAGTATCGTATTAAGTTTTCTTATTAGTGTGTCTTAAAGTGATGATATCGAAATCATTAGGTCCATTTTTTATTGGTGTATATACAAAAAGGAAATACAGCGAAATATGAGAACTGTCTTTTATAATGTCTACTCATATATTATTTTTTGACCTTAAAAAGGAAGGGTAAGCTGCACCCCATTAACACCCCACAAATGAGTAGAAGTCGGGTTAGAAAGCTTTGCATGAATATGAGAAAAGTCTTTCAAAATGTCCACTCATATATTATTTTTTGACCTTCTTAAAAAGGTAAGGTATACTGCACCTCATTAACACTCCATAACTACTCACTTCTACTCAAAAGTCGGGTTACAAAGCTTTGCATTAATATGAGAAGTCTTTCAAAATGTCTACTCATATACTATTTTTTGAAAAGATAGGTAAGCTGCGCACCATTCACACCCCACAACTGAGTAGAAGTCGGGTTGGAAAGCTTTGCTTGAATATGAGAAAAGTCTTTCAAAGTGTGTACTAATATATTATTTTTGACCTTCTTTAAAAGGAAAGGTAACATGCAGTCTATTAATACCCTACAACTAAGTAGAAGTTTCGTCTCATATAGCTAAGAGTATAGACCCACCACGCCGCTCCACTTTGGATTAACAGACTAATTACTATATTAGCTACATAAGTTTTATAAAGATATTTAATTGTTGCTAGCCCAAGATTTGGACCTATGCCTCCTAACAAGAATCCACGAGTCTAACCATAAAGCCATCACAGGTTTTGAGCTTCGTTATGNAGTGAAAGGTAGGATCGCAACACCAACTGTAGGCATGCCGAAGCACGCTCGTTCGAAATAGTCAAGATAAACTCAACTAATATGTGTATCGCCCCAGTAGTAATGTATGACATTTATTATTTTATTTATAATATTTAATTATAATTTAAATATTGTTTTAATATTTAAATTCGGTCCCTCTATTCGCTAGGCGCATAATCTCATACAATACATGCAGTCATACATTCGCGACATCTCCGTGCCGCGTCGCTTCGCGCCGCTCACCACTCCCTATATATGCGCGGAAGCTGTCGTGACGATCCGCGCGGTTCAATACACGATCGCGCCCCGTCTATACGTGAATCCGACTTTAATATTTTGTAATTATTTGCTTATTTAATCTTCTTAATAAATTAATTTTATTTTATGATTAATAAATAATATATTTTTATACTCTTTTTATAATATGTATGAAAGTATGAAAAATCCATAAATATAATTATTTATGTACGGACGAGTCCGTTACAACCTTTAAAAAAGATAGGTAAACTGCACCCCATTCACAACCCACAACTGAGTAGAAGTCGGGTTAGAAACCTTTGCCTGAATATGAGAAAAGTCTTTCAAACTGTCTACTAATATATTATTTTTGACCTTATTTAAAAGAAAAGGTAACACGCAGCCTATTAATACCCTACAACTAAGTAGAAGTTTCGTGATACATAGCTAAGAGCGTAGACCCACCACGCCGCTCCACTTTGGGTTAACAGACTATACTTACTATATTAGTAATAATAAGTAATGTTTATAAAGATATATTATTGTTGCTTGCCCAAGATTTGAACCTATGCCTTTTAACAAGAATCCACGAGTCTTATCTTAAAGCCATCACAGGTTTTGAGCTTCGTAATGAAGCTTTCTTGAAGAAGACATCAGACCCCTTTATAGTTAAATTAGAATTAATTTATTGAGACGTAATGAAATTCTATTCCATGTTAATTAATTTCGACATTTGATGCTGTTTTCATTGTTCCTTCTACTCAAATTATCAGAGACAATGTTTTCGGCGTAAAGTTTAATTGAATGGTATTATTTAGCAATTAAGCCACTAGTGTTTACTCGCGACCTCGAAAACGGTGTGTTTCAGAAAAAATACACGTAGCAATTACTTCAAATCTGCTAAATATATCATCGTAGTACTAATTTAGCCAAGACAATTAACTTAAGGTAAAAAAGAATGATTAATTCAATTTTTTTTAAAGGAAAAAAATTCTTAGTAAAAAAAAGTTATTATTACTTGATTAAATAGTCTACAATTTTGTATTTTTTGTTGATAACTATTTGTATATATTTGTCAAGTGATGTTTTGAGTAAAAGCTAGTTTTTTTTATTTTATTTATACATTAACTTTTTAAATATTTAATAATAGTGCAGTGCCTGAAGACAAAGCTCTTCGAACAGTGCGTGCTGCTAGTGATGACCTACGGGTCCGAAACGTGGTCGCTGACTATGGGCCTCATACGAAAACTCAGAGTCGCTCAGTGTGCGATGGAGAGGGCTTTGCTCGGAGTTTCTCTACGTGATCACATCAGAAATGAGGAGATCCATAGCAGAACCGAAATCACCGATATAGCCCTACTAATCGCGAATCTGAAGTGGCAACGGGATGGACGTTGGGGCCCGAAGGTGCTGGAGTGGCGACCCCGCACCGGGCGGCGCTGTGTAGGGAGACCCCCCACAAGGTAGACCGACGACATAAAGAGGGTTGCCGGTAGTCGCTGGAGCCAGGCGGCGCAAAATCGGGCCTTGTGGACATCATTACGTGAGACCTATGTGCAGCAGTGGACGTCCATCGGTAGTAGTGACGACGACGAGTGAAAGATAAATCACTATATTAGTGAGTTATCCTTAAAAGATAGAATTAGATATGTAAGGATTTTGATTTTTGCTATTATGTTTTGAGCTTAGGAGATATTTAGATGTTACTGAGTTACATTTTAATTTAATTTGTTTACGGCTAATTTTAGTACTTTAAATAAGTTAAAGGAACAACTGAATTGGCGTATGAATATATACATTTAGTAATTTGCAACCGCTCTGTTTAAATCTTAGAAATGAAATATTACGCGGTTAAACAAAATACACCTACTTCATAGCAAAAGTTTGAAAGCCCTCAAGAGAAACAGTGTATAATAATGTTGCTTGCTAAATTTTAAGCTGAAATTTTGCTTTTAGGTAGTTTCTTCGCATCCTTTTTAAAATCTTGTTCTCCTGAAGCATAGCAGGAGCAGCTTTATTTTGCATAAGAAATTATATAGTAATGACAAGTGGCGTCGGAAAACTTCTTAGGGAACATGGCTTTTTAAAATTCAATAAATAACGTTTTATTAAACATTGTTTTGTGGGGCGGTTGTTCAGTGTTTGGAAAACTACGCCAGATATTTTCGTCCGATATACCTCATGCCTGAAGAGCAAAGTCTTCGAACAGTGCGTGTTGTCAGTGATGACCTACGGTTCAGAGACGTGGTCGCTGACTATGTGCCCCATGCGGAAGGTCTAAGTCACTATGCTCGGAGTTTTTCTACGTGATCGAATCAGAAATAAGGAGATCCGTAGTAGAACCATAGTCACCGACCTAGCCCTGCAAATCGCGAACCTGAAGTGGCAATTAGTGGGGCACATAGTCCGAAGGACCGATGGACGTTAGGGCCTGAAGGTGCTGGAATGGCGACCCCGCACCGGGTGACGCAGTGTAGGGAGACCCCACAAGGTGGAACGACGATATAACAGGTAGCCGCTGGAGCCAGGCGGAGCTGGAGATCGGGACTTGTGGACGTCATTACGTGAGACCTATATCCAGCAGTGGACGTCCATCGGTTGAAGCGACGACGACGACGAAATATTGTCTGCGTCGTCACTAGCTTAGTTTTTGACCTCGTGGGAATATGGAGAAATATGTAAATGCTATTCTATAATGCGCAAGGGGTCTTTGTTAAATTTCAAGTCTATCGGAGATAGTTTTGAAATGATAACTCATTGAGTGAATGAAACTGCTTTGGGAGACATTGGTTGCATAATTACGAAGTATTTAAAGCACTTGGCTAAGTTATTGTAATGTATTACTATTGAAAATCAGTCTTATCTGTCCTAGTGGCAAATGTTTTTGTCTGAGCTTTTAGCCTAATCGTAGTGTAAGCTAATATGTAAACCTGTATATGGTATTTCTAAACAATGTTACGAGACATACGAAAGTTATCATATTGTGTCAAGGAATGGGCATTGTTTGGCTAATGTCGTTTTATTTTTCATGAGCCATTTGTCATGACCAAGACCCATGTTACTGAGTTGAAATAGCAACAAAATTTGGTATTCTGTGTGATGACATATTCTCATGTTGTGTGTCCGTAAAATGTATAAATTCCCAGTGTTACATAATTTTCACTGTAAAATTAACTTTCCGAAACGATGGTAGATTTATAATAATCTGGAATATAATGAGGATTCAAAAAAGCTTGAATAATTGAGCCTAATAGCATAAAGAGCATTGGGTTTCGATGCAGTCCCCTGCCGGGAATTAATCTGTTTTTGTCTTGTCATTCAAAAATCAAATGTAATTTTTTGTTAATCGTATTTGGAAAAATTTAACAGCGCCATCGATTTGTTAGCTCACGTAAAAGGTGTAATGGATTTTATGTAACAGAATTAAAAAGTTAATAAATAGGTTAGGTAAGTAGAAGCTCATTAAGGTCCCATTGTTGGGTACAGGCCCAAGCTGCTCCTTTGTGGGTTGACAGGTATAGTACTCAACTGCGCTAACACAAATCCACTCTCCTCCTTCACTCTCACAGTCCGATGGGCCAGTAATCCTACCGGAGAGATCAGGCGCACGACCGATGGGTGAATGTGCTCTTCTATGACTTCTTCGGCAAACTACTGACAATTTTTTAACAGGAAACGCAATATCGATTATAAATAGGAATCGGCTTTAATTTTTTTTTAATATTTGTTACTAGATACTTCACGATGGTGCCGCGTTGGTTATTGGCTTGCTGCGTGGTGCTGCTCGCGAGGCCTGCACACCCGCAGGGTGCCCAACAATGCCCGTCCCAGAACACTATCACGCCCTGCAGCTGTACCGTTAAGAAGAACGGCCTCGATATCCTTTGCGAGTTCACTGAACAACAACATATACAAAAGGTAAAATGTTATATAACATACAAGGGAAATATTATGCACGTGACCAAATAACGTCTTATAACTTAGCGTGATGCTGCATTGAATTGAAACGCATGTTTTCAGTTGGAGCGAATTAATGTCATGGTCAAGACTATATTATCCTACGTCTATATAATATCTGCCTTACCAACATTACATTTACATCAAAATTAATCTAAAGTAATATACAATTAAATTAAAAAAACGCACAAAAACAACAGGCAAAGTGAAAAGGCTCAGTTTCTCTTTATCACATTCTCTGATAAGCTTTCCAAACGGTGGTAGATTTATTAGCAACGAACAGACTTGGTGATTCATGTAACACGTTTTAGCATCGCTCACTAATTTGCAGGTTAAATAATACTAATCTCATATTCTTCATTATTATATTACATACTTAAAATGACTTAAAACACTATACTAACACTGATACAAACTAAGAACTCTCACTAGGCGAATATTGCTTCATTGCCCTGTGCTACCCCTCTTATACCAAACGCTCCACTCAAAATAATCGTCCCACTCCATAATAATAAGTCCACCAATCACAGTTGTTGTCGTTCACGACGACTTCTCAAATTTGAGAATTTCCCGACTGCTTTAAACCGGATGTAGTGTATGTAAACATTTCACTGATATAATTATAAAGACCTAAGCATAATAAACAAATATAGTTATTTAATAGCAAACCACAAATCATGATCGCTAACATACGTTATTTTGCTATTGAAATAACATGTGAGTTATATCGTGTATATATTGTTTAAATACTTTATGTTAATTTTTTATATATATTCTTAACAAATGTAGGTTAAATTCAGTATGCATTACAAAACTTTTTCGAAGTGCAGTTACGAGGGTCACTACACCCATCTCAGTTGTGTAATTTATAAATAAAATTCTTAATATTTACCTCTTACCTGCTAACATGTGTGAAAGGAAAAGTGTAGAATTTCTTTTAACATTTTCACATGAAACAACTGAAGAACTCGTAAAGTTAGTTACATGAATTACAATGATATCAACTCAAATAAACATGCACTCACTCATTTGCTTAAGCGTAACTGTTCACACACAGTCCGATAAACAAACAAATACTTATATCTAAAAAATTGTTTATAAAATCGTTTCTTGGTCTTAGGGACATAATATGTACTACATAACGGAGGGCTCTGATAATTCCAACACAGTTTTTAGTTCTGAAAGATCACTCTCCACGTGTTTAAAAGATATCAATATACAATTCCTTAAATAAATAAAGTTCACTAAGTTTTGCTATATCTGTATTACAAAAATAATTAAATAATTCATAAATATGTGCTGAATAACATATTGACGTATCAATGTGGCGTCCAACGAATACCGACAGTATAAAAGGATTAAATTGTATTATCGGAATTTAATGACTGAATTGTATTGTTAAATTTCCTGTATTTTCGTTAATAATTTATTGTTGTTATAGGCAATGAACACTCTTCGATCGAAGCCAATGATTATATTCTACTTGAAACTACGTCACAACAACCTTGCTAAACTACCATCGTATATATTTTTGAGTCTGGATATACGTCACCTTACGGTTCATAACAGTAGTTTGGCTGTTATTGAAGATTCTTCGCTCAGTTCTATCGGTGAGTTTAAAATATTTAAAAACTATTGACTTTTCTTAACTAGGTTACTTTGCGCAATGGTACATAACGAAGTATTTATTAGCAATAGTTCTAGGCTCCTTTACTGGTCTGGAAAATGTAGCTAATTGTACTTTATTCATATTGCAGGTGTAGTTTATATAATCAAATCAAATCATTTATTCGCTGAATATGGTATACATAGTCCTCATATTCTACTTTTGTTTAAGTTTGCGAAATGACAGGTTTTTAAATTAAATTAGTAATATGTTAAAATATAGCTTGTGAATAAATTAGTACAACTTGAAACCGGTAAGCTTATAGTGTTTATCCTGAATCTAAACTTTTATATAACTAAGATAAAACAAGACAATAAAACATTTTGAATTAGTGAATGTGCTGTGACAATACATAACGAAGCATTATTGTTAAACAAGGACTATATGAGTCTAATATCAATTCATATGTATAACTAAGCAAAGTTGTAAGTATTTTATGACAAAATTTAAGTGAAAGGCAAATAGTAAGATTTAATTTTGGAATGTAACCATATAACCGTATAAGTATAAAAAAATATTTTCCAGACTTGTGGAAGGGTTAAGACGTGAAGTTTAGATTTAGTTAAGCCGTTTTCCAATATAGATATTCTGCTACCTAAAAACCATTAGTATATAAAGTATAATTACTGTTGAGGGTCTTCATATTCTTATATACAATGAGACTTTATAATAGCGGAAAGCTTCGATTAAAGCAATTGCAATGTGTGAAAAGCTTCATTTTTGTTATGTTCTCGCTAAATTTAGAAACTCGTATTTTATAATTTATCGAGTAGTCTATTGCTGGGAAGCTTCGGTCGTGGCTAGTTTCCACCCTACCACCAAAGACGTGATGCCTAGCAAACAAATTTTGTGCCAGTCAGATACTGAGTAGAGAGCATTAAGAGATTACCTCTCACCAAGTTAGTTGCAACTTAGATTGTATTTTTTTTTATCATTACACTTAATATCTTAGTGCGCAAATATGTTATATATCACAAAACTTTTAATAAACTGAATGTAAGCACAATTAATTTGCAAAAAGCTGCAAGGTTAAAAGGAAATATATGAATTCAAGGAATTGTATACAAATCCTATGAAATGTGTAGAATTCCGATACTATTTAGGAAATGTACAAATTTCCTCAGAATTGTATATAATATCCAATATCGTATTAGGAAATATATAAAGTAAATGCTTTCTGTAATAAAACACGTTGTTAATAATATTTTTTAATTATAACACTTATTCAGACAATCGGGTAACAGTCTTACCGTAAAATAATAATAATATGTTTAATAATAATAATATTATTAGTTGATTTTAGAAATTTTAATGAGTAAGATAAAATAATAATATTATCTTACTAATTAAAACTTCTAAAATCAACTAATCTATGCATTTAATAGTTTTTGAAACAACATTTTATACATTTCCTAAATAGTATCGGAATTGTACACATTTCCTAGGATTTGTATACAATTCCTTGATTTCCTACATTTCCGGTAACATATACATTTAAAATGTTTAGTCCTTTAAAAAAATACTTTTTATTCCCAGAGTGTAGTTAAAATATATAAATCTTTAGGCTAGCTTTCAATAGGTGAGGGTTTCTGATTTTTAGCGAAATAAATTTTATTTATAATATCTTTTTAAACAGGATATGTTTAGGAAGAACGTGAACAAATAATAAGGTAAACTATAACCTATTAAAGTTCCATTGCTGGGCACAATCCTCCTCACTAATAGGAAAGAGGGATTTTAGAGCATAAACCCAACACGCTGCTCCACTTATAGTTGGCAGTGGAGCAGAACTAAAATTACTAAGTGAAGGGTTATTTCATTAATAAATATTTTTTTAGGTAACAAGCTGACTCAACTAGATGTCTCTCAGAATAATTTAGCGACTATCCCGACTTCGTCGTTTACGCATCTGAATCACTTGCTTATATTGAACATGAATCATAATAAGGTAAGGTTTGAAACTATACTTTAGATAGTACGTCAATATTATATATATGTCGGAGAATAAGAGAGAGATGCAGCATAAAGCATAGGAGCGTAGGGTTCTCCGTCGACATCATTATTAGTGGCATCCATAATTCAATCTCCATACTGTGAGCTTTGGTGGCTAATGTTGGTGCAATCAAACATATTATTAATTAACTCAAATTATAGTGTCCAATCACTTAATGTTCCCGATAACAATTTACACAAAAACATTAACAATAATAGCTAGGAACGCGACAATTTCAATAGTCGACCGCTCTGGCGGACCATCCCCCGAGAACTGGAGAGACGTGCGCACGATTGTCACTATTGACTCTGCACCTCTCCGATGGATAGATGTCGCCAGCGTTCCATAGACTATTGCACTCCGACATATATATTATAAAAACGTGGCTCATGTGTGATTAATTAGTTTGTTCAAAAAGCGATAAACTTCAAAATAACAAAACAAAAGCTAGTAGAAAAATTCGTGTTCTGAAAAAAATAAACTTTTTGTAGGATTAATTTTTTTTATTACCCTTATGACTTTCAGTGGGAAAAACTTTTCCCCGTTTCCACCGCCCCCTGACACCTGAACCTTTTACACATTAATCTTCAAAGCCAGCAAAAATAAACCGATGTTAGCAAAATATTTTAAGCGAAAACATGCGATCGGAAACTTTTTAACTTTTTTGCTAAAGAGTTTTGTAAACAGTGTTGGGAGCTTATTTTTTAAGTCTTACATACAAAAAACTTTCTTATAAATACAGGCAAAGTGCTTAAAGTTAGTAAATATTTAATAATTTTCTTTTACATTGATTCTTTGCGTTCTGTTAACATGTTATATTTATTAAGTTAGACAGTGCCCACGACTTTGTCTGTTTTTTTACAAGAGAAGAACGGGAAAAACCAATCGTGATGAAAGTTAATCTATAATAAGAGCACACGATGACAACAATGATATAAAAATTCAACAAAAAATAGCATCAAAATTGTTTGAGGAGTTTCAGTGTTTATCGCAATCACTATGATAAGGAATTTTTATGAATAACGTAGTTTAAGTTGTACATATTAGCACAAGTATTTTGTATTTTAAAAACCTTTATAAAGCTTCTGCCACAAGGCGTATTATACACAAAAACAAAAAAAACCTATTTATAAGAAGGTTTCATCTGAGGGTTCTTATTAAAGTAATTGCAAAACATTTTAAGAGAATTGAGTTTCTAAAAGCGGTATTTTGTTTGAAGGTGACGGCGATTCACAATAGAGCCTTCCTCGGGCTGGACACCCTGGAGATTTTAACTTTATACGAAAACAGAATATCAGTTGTAGATGGCGAGGCTTTTAAGGGCTTAGAAAAGTAAGTGATACATTTTTAATTAAGTTTGCGGTGAACGGAAAGTTCAGTAAGGTTAATTGATTAAGGTGTCTGACGAAATTATTAGCTGTAAGGTAACTTCTTCTTAACATTAATAATAATTTCTTAATCTGCTATATTTATGACTAGCTATCCCTTAGTTAGCCCGTGTCAATAACTGGTTGACATAGCTTTTT
The DNA here is from genome assembly GCA_015832385.1 of Elymnias hypermnestra. NCBI lineage: Eukaryota > Metazoa > Arthropoda > Insecta > Lepidoptera > Nymphalidae > Elymnias > Elymnias hypermnestra. The sequence goes on along the minus strand of JACTOM010000152.1, from coordinate 6,170,917 downwards.
TGGAGTAGATTGTCTGCGTCAACTACTTGTTGACATAATATGATAGTTTTGTCTCAACTCAGGCAATCAGAAAGAAAGTACCTATTTCTTTTTAAGTCATAATGTGTATACTCTATTTCGTTTCTTGGTAACTGTCGTAACAAAAATTGCGCAGACTATAAAAATAAGTTACAAAGTGACCGTTACTAACGATGAGTGTGTCTCTCAAGTTATGACAGATCCCGTGGGTATATGCTAAACTATATAACTTAATATTGCAGTGAGTGAATGAGTTTAGTAGTGAAGATGGAACAGTAAAAATGGCGAACGCGCCAAAAATAAAATAAAATATAACTTCATTAACATGAAGATACAACGAAGCTGCTAGTTATAAAAATGTTAAGACACTAATAAACGTATGTAAGACTTTTTAAAATAATGATAGAGCTTAAATTGAAGTGCTCCAAGCACAATGGAAAATGACTTCGATATTAATACAGAAAACACGTCGTTGGCGGAATAATTCGGCCCAATTGGCATCAGTAAAAGCCTCTATGGCTTAAGCCTTAAATAAGAAGAATTTAGTAGATTAAAACCATCACAATGGGACACAGCACTTGAACAATTTCAAAGATTAATTAAGCGCGCGCATTCATATTTAGTAACAATTATTTTATCTCTCACTTTTGATTAATTTGATGATTTTTGATAACTGCTACTATTGTTAGCTGTTTTAAATAAAAATCTTTATAACTAAGCAATGCTTGACTGAATCGATTGAATTGAAATTCATATTTTTAAACAATTATGCTATAAAATTAAAATCAAATAAATCACAAAAGATGAAGCCAAAGTATTTGGTTACAAATTGACTATTTTTAAGAAAAAGTTATTAAACATTCATTTAAAAATAAATGTCCTTTTTTATTTTTTCCATATTTTATTTGAACTTCATTGTATGTATAAGTAATAAGTTTATTATTGAAGTGAATCTTCTTTAGACGCATGAGGGTAAAATATTTACGGATGAAAGCGTTTTCATGCTAATTCGTTTGAAGGTATTTTTAATATTTACAAAAAACATGTGGCACTTTAATTTGCCACTCGTCATTTAATAATTGTATAAACTGTTTTTCAAAAAATATAAAATATTTCATAAATTCTCTTTTCTTAATTTTAAATTGAAAAACAAACTTTATTTAATAATTTCTAATATTGACAGAAAAAAGGCGTTTTTATTCACAATTCGTCGTTTGTGATTCCAATCAATTATTTGTATTAATTTTCGACACTCAATATTATAATGACAATTCAATTTATTAAATTCCTAACATATCTTCCTTTTCCCCCCCTCGGAAATCTAAAGTTTTAGATTTGTATAATATATTTATACAAAACAAGACTTAAAAATTAGTTTGCCAAAGAAGTTTCACTTTTAAATTTTATTATTATTACAGAGAGTTGACTAAACTTTAGACTCTAAAGCAAAATTCACATTAAAATCGTGTTTTTCTAAGTAAAATGTGACTGAGTAAAGACCCAAGATAAATTCGTAACATAACGTTATACGTAATATAACGCAAAAAAACCTCTCTACCGTGTCAAATAGTAAAAAAAAAATCACTTGAAATGTTCAATATGAACTTCAATATTCTGGTAGCGATTTCTTAAATTTTTAACTTTGACCAATATCCATTAAATGACAGCATAAAGAATCAAAAGTGTAATAAGGAAAAGGTTTCCTTAAACCCTTAATTATGCCTTTGTTTTTATAGCTTTTGGTTGCTTTTATTAGCAAGAAATGACACCGTTTGTCGTCTAGTTTACCGCCAAAGTTTATTAACAAACAAAAGCCTATTTGGTGGTTTAAATAAAGTGTTAGTTACGGGACGAATGTTGACTACCAAATTTACGGAAGAGTTTTTATTGCCCATGGCTGTTATATTTAATGAAACGAGAAAATCTCCCGCAATTGTTATTTTGAAGTGAATCTTTCTTTAGAGACACTGTGCATTTTATTTTGTTGGTAGTGAATTAGACTGAGCTGAAACGCCAGGCTATGTATCTCTCCTTCGAGTAAAATCAGCTCTCGTTGAACATAATCGTAATCATTTAAGCGTCACCATCAGGTTTTATATTATTAATTAATATTAAAATTATCCTAGCCTACTTTATTTTATTTTATTCCAAACGCAGCCTTTTCTATAAAACTTTGTGTATTTCTCCTCAAAAATAATTTAATTTGCATCATCCCACTTTTCTTTTTTAATAACTCCTGTCGCCAAAGATTGTCTAAAAGAGATTGTATGTTTTTTTATATTTTTTTGTAAATTTGTATATATCTTTGGGTATATAATGTGCTGCTAAGTCAAATAAAAAAATAAAAGCTCCCTGTCTATTTATTTTTCCGACAATTCCAGCAGTTATTGTTATATTCCAATCAAATTATATACGTAAATCCTTAGAATGCGAGTAGTTTGTTTTGTTCTTTATACACAATAGAAAAAATTACGAATCAACATTTGTGGAAAATAAACAATTTTTTTTTTCAAAAATCCCTTTGCAATTCATGTAATATATTCTAAAATTACCCCAGCAGGGAGAAAGTAAAAGCACTTAAGTTGCTTCATCGCGATCAAGCACCGTGGATAAAGAATTAAAAATCATTTGCATCTCTAGACATATTACAAATGTTATTACTTTATGAACATAGAAAAAAAAAATCGTATTGCAGCACTAACCCATGCCACGTTAAAGTTTTCACTTTTGTTTTTGTATGGTATTAAAAATATACAATTTCAATTTACCTTTTTGTCACTGATAAAAGTGATAGAAATTAATTATCTAGACAATATTGTATATCGACGTTCATTTAATCTAACGCTGCCTGGGGTCTCCGATTTAACGACCCTATTTGATATAATCCTTCTTAAGCTTAGTTAATACCAATAGCTGTTCTATATTAAGGTGTTATATTATATAGTGAACAATATTGTATTAGTTTTACGTTCGTATACGATATTATTTTATCTTTTTGCTGAAAATATATACGAGTATTATACACTACAAGTGTGACTTAAAAAACATTGATTATGATAGCACAAAGGCGGTCTTATTGTTACAGCGATCTCTCACAGACAACCTTTGATGAGAATAAAAGCAAACTCAGTTGCGAAAGCTCAAGGACTCCCAATTGACGTCGATGAGGTCCGGAGGATCACGGTCCAAGCCGACCAGGCTCTGATCTAAAAATGGAAGGAGGAGCTCGGGTCCCCAGCAGCGGGCGTGGCCACTGTGGAGGCGATCCGTCCTCACCTGGAACATTAGTCACTAGGGGATACGGGACGCTTTCCTACAGACTGGTGCAGGTTTAACAGGCCATGGCTGCTTTGGAAAGTTCCCGCACTAAATTGGCCGAGAGAAGTTGCCAGCTTGCCACGAGTGTGGTGCAACTATCGTCACAGCACATCACACTGTGGCAGAATGCGCAGACAGGGACCTCAGTGGCACCGCTTGGTGGCGCTGATCGGCGGGGAACTCTCGCTTGAGAGCACTGTAAGCGCGACGCTGTCAAATGAGAGATGTTGGGCGGACGTAGCCTCCTTGTGCGAGACTGTTATCTCGCTAAAGGAGGCCCACATGCGAGATAGAGAGAATGCAGTAGATGCTCTCTCTCAACGCCGGAGGAGGCGGGATACCAGGCGGCGCCTGTTTGCGCACCTGCTCCCGCCTCCATGAATCCTCAGTCGAATTCATTTGGGGTACCATCGAAGAATGCGCAAGCTGAAACTCTGGTTTCTCACTTAAGAATGAGAGTGTTCCGCTGGGTTTTAGTGGATATTGCGAGGTCTCCTCCCTCGCCGAGTCCCACACTCCTGACCCATTCAGGTCGGGGTAAGTGCGTAAAAGCATTTCCCAGCGAAAAAAAAAAAAAACGGGCCACAATAGAAGCAAGTAATACTCTGTCAGTAATGTTATTTATTTCTTTCTCAAAGATGCCACTTTTTCAAAATCATTATTTATTGTCAAGGTTTTGTTATATCTATGCCTGTCTGCCTTATTGTACCTTATACTTACTTAAGTAAATAAGTAAGTAGCACCCTATTAAAGTCTTACTCTTGGGCACAGGCCACCTTTAGAGCAGAGACACACCACGCTGCTCAACTGTAGGCTGGCAGGCATAATACACTCATGCGCCCTCTATTCCTTCACTCTCATAGTCCGATGTGCCTGCAATCCGACACAACCGGAGATAGATCAGGCGTAGGACCGACGCTCTTCGAGGCATAGGGGCACATCGACAATTTCCCAACTTCAGGCAAATATTGTTAAAATCTTAATATCGATTAAAACTCAATATTGATTATAAAATAAGCCCGTCCCGGAACTGGAACCCAGGACCTCATGTCTGCAGCCGAACATGCTAACCTCTAGATCAATGAGGCAGTCCCAAAAGTAGTAAGTCAATCAGGCAGTAACTAAGTTTGCTACACAACTAATTTTACTGTAATTTAACACAGGATATATAAAACGCAAATAGAAATCTAGCCTCAGAATTAGTTTCAATCAGTAAGCTATTTAAGTAACTAATATTATATTTATTTACATTATATACTGCTTAACAATAATAACTCAGTTAAAATACATAATTTAATAATTTTACATTATATATAATAGACAAATGTAAATCGATTCTAATTGTACGTGATTATTATTAAACTAACAGAACACTAGTGTGAAATTATTGTTTTTAGTGGCTGACTTTTGAAGTGATATGATCTTTAGCGTCACAAAGTTATGCAGCGTTTTTTATGGTAATTCGTTTGAAGGTTAGTTAGTTTTAATATTTATAAATGACATATGGCATTTTAATTTGCCACCCGTCATTGAATAATTTAGTATACTATTTTTCATAAAATATAAAATAAAAATATTGCATAAGTTCTCTTTTCAAAATTAGAAAATTAAAAAAGAAAATTTAATTTATAATTTCTAATATTAATGAAAAAAACCACGTGGCATTTTTATTAACAATTCGTCAATTGAGATTTTAATAAATTATTTGTATTAATTTTCGACACTTATTATTTTAGAGATTCATGAAGTTCCTTACATTGCTTCCTTTTCCCCTCCCACTAAGTATAAAGTTTTAGTTTTGTATATCTATAAACTTAAAAATTAATTTTTCCAAAGAAGTTTCACTTCTAATGAGTGTACTTTATACGCACGTACTCTTAATTTTATTTATGGTGAAAGAAGCTTAAGGTTTTATGGGTGTAAAAGAATTATGATAATTTATACAGTATATGCTATTGTATAGTATTTTTGACGATGCAAGTGTATTCAATTGACTTATACACAATAAGTTATTTACAGTTTTTATATTATATGCTTTGTCGTCACTTAACGCGTGACTTGACACGGTAATTTCATTTGAAAAACAAATTAAAGCGTCATACTTTTCCAGGAAACTGAAGCGTTTAAACCTCGGCGGAAACGAGTTAACAGCAGTGCCACAAAAGGCTCTCGCTTTGCTCGAGAACTTAAAGAAGCTTGAGATGCAAGAAAACCGCATTACGTCTATTTCTGAAGGCGATTTTGCTGGTACGTCATTATTTCAACCCATGTATATATATTAATATTTAAATAATATTTAAGCATCTATTTATAACACCAAAATAACAGCTAGTTAATAAACAGATATACCCATTATCCCATGTCATCTTGGGAACAATGGCTTCTATGAATTGATGGTTTCACGAACGGAATAGCATCTTATATCATCCTGAGAGACTACAAGCCCATAGAAAAAAATAACTTGTGAAATGAACCAACGTGTATAACGTGTAAAACGCTGTTACAATATCATAAAATAACTCAAAAAAAAGTTGCCGTACATAAATTTATGATTTTACAGTAGCAAAGCTTGAAATGGAGATAATTGCTTTAAGATCATAAATTTATGTACGGCACCTTTTTTTTTGATATAATGTTATAACTGCATGAAAACTTTTATTAAGTTTGTATAGCCATACAAACTTAATAAAAGTCACCGTTAATAACTACGTCTAGCGTGGTTATTAATGGCGACATTATTGAGCGTGTGCAGGAAGTACGTAACCTGGGAATAATGTTTGACTCAGATCTAAGATTTGAAAGACATATATCTGAAGTAGCACGTAACTGTTTTTATAGGCTGAAAATTTTATATAAAATTCGTGAATATTTAAGTCAAGACCTCCGCGTTCGCCTAATTGACAGTCTTGTACTCTCAAAATTAAATTATGGCGATGTTGTGTATGGACCTCGTCTTCTAGCCAAGACTAGTAAACTTGTCCAAAGAGTTCAAAATGCATGTTCTCGCTTCTGTTTTGACATCCCCTACAGAAATCATGTTACACCTTATTTAAACATGCACAATGTGCTAAAGATGCGCGCAAGAAGGAAAACTCACTTGGCGAGTTTACTATTTGGCATCATTAAGTCTGGCAATCCATCGTATCTGTACAACAAACTAGAGTGGAAGGAATTTGACAGAGTACATTTAAATTTTCGAAATACTAAAGCACCTCTTAGATTTCCGGTACATTTTTCGGCAGCTTTTAGAGGCAGTTTTAAATATGCTGCTACACGATGTTGGAACAACATTCCCCCACCCATACGAGACTGTGCCACAAAGTATACTTTTAAGCATCACTTGAATCTTTATATGTTAAAAAAACAAAAAGAAGCAGAGAATTATTCTGCAGAATCCTCTATATTGTAGCAGCGAATGTAGACCGAGTTATTTCACTTATTATAATATGAATAATTTATTTATTTTAATTTTATCATTAGTCTATCATATCTTTTCATGAATATCTACTAATTTATCTTCTTTTTTTTTAAATTATTATTATTATTATTTTTATTTTTATATTATTTTTTCATTGACTACGTTTAGTATATCATGCCGAGTGAAACAGAATGAAAAATTACGTTTTGTTCTCTTTTTATTTATACTGGATTAATTTTAGTATACATTTAGTGTTTCTTTATTTTGCCAACTGTTTTGTTTTTTTACTGTTAGTTGCCATTTTTTTTCCTTTTTTTTCAAATATTTTTACACGCTGTGGCGTCACCGGGGTCACAGCTGAAAATCAGCGTCATGTGTTGTATAACACATGACAATTGCTGAGCTGTGAACCATTTCTAGGTGGTGTTACAGGCAGTAACGCTGCAAAGCTAGATTAAGAATACTGTTTGTAACACCATTACAGAATAAATGTTTCTTTCTTTCTTTCTTTCCATAAGATATTAGTCTAGTAGGTTTAGTAAACCATACATTCATTAGAATTGTAATTAAATTTTACTTTTTATTAGGTTTACGTAACTTAGATTCCCTGGGGTTGGCGCACAATCAGCTTCGTGACGTACCGGCTAATGTGTTTTCACATTTGACATTCCTGAATTCATTGGAGCTCGAGGGCAATCAAATTCAGCGAATTGACGAGAAAGCATTTGCTGGGCTCGAAGGTAATAAAAATTGTAATATAGTACAATATTAACATATTTTCCTAGCTGATCTATACCACTTCGTATTGTACTTAAAAAATCGGGGGGTAAGCGGTTTAAAAATACTTGATGACCTATCAGACATATACAAAAATATAATATAAAAAATAGGTTCAGAAATTTCATAGGAGTTCGATAACAAATACTTGTGACACGAGATTTTATATATTATGACATAACTTAGATATTAAAGATATTTTTACGGTAAGTGATGATACAGTCTAAGGTGGAAGTGCGCTGTACTAATAGGAGGCAATCTACTTTTTATGGTTTCTACACAGCATCCTATTGGAACACAAATCTCTTGCTTGGAGGTTTGTCTTTGATGGTATAATGTTGAATAGCAACGCTCGAAGCGCCTCCACTTCCATTCCAGAATCAAACAAATTAGAAAATGCAGTTTCCTAAATTCGGGTAACGAACCAGGGCCTCTGCTAGCAAAGCGAGGACTCACACCACTGCGCCATCGAGGCCGTCAAATCTAATATGCATAATGAGTAAAATCTGTTTTGTTTAATTCCTGACAGATTAGTAAAGGTAAAAATGTGTATATATAAAAAGTTTAGGAAATTCTGACTTTCTGTCAAGCTAATACTTGCTTTACTTTCCGATACGAAGAATATAACTTATTACCTCTACAATTACAACTGTAATATCACTTATTATTCTTATCACAATTAAAAGAACATACTGGCTAAAGCCAAATTGGCCTAAAAGTGAAGAAGCGTGGATTCTCGTTTAGAGACATCGCGGGTTCAAGTCCTGCTTGATTGTTCTTACCAATCCATCATTGTGCTTTTCGGTGAATCGTCAGGAATTCTGCATATCCCGAGAGTAATTCTGGAATATGTGTAGCTTGATAAACCGCATTGCACAAGCGTGATGGATCTATGCATTAAAATCGTTCTCTCCTATAAGTGAGGAAACCTATGCCCAGTAGTGGAACGTTAACGGGCTGCGTCTTACTGTGTCAAGAATGAAATTATGAAGTGTATTTATTTTGTCAGAAAACCTGCAATATCTACGACTAGGTGATAATCGTCTTCATGAGATACCATCAGAGGCACTTCGTCCTTTACATCGCTTACGCCATTTGGACCTTCGTTCTAATAACATAACCTATATAAGTGAAGATGCATTCACGGGCTATGGAGACTCAATAACTTTCCTCAATTTACAGAAGAACATGTAAGTAATCTATTCCCTATCAATAGATTTTTTATAACACAATTTTAATGAACTTCACTTGTCTTTTTTAATTATTAAATTTAGGAATCATTGAACGTGACCTTCACCAACTTCAGTAATTAAAGTAAAACTATTAAAGTATGGTCTTATAGACTCGGGGTCGGACGCAGCCCTCTAGCCACAAGCCTGCAGGTAGAAATATGTTTAAAAATGCAAAATAGTTTCTTAAATTTTATGTTTCATGAATGAATTGTTAATGTTCTTATTATATTTGTGGCTCACACCAATATTCCCATAATATTTGTGGGCCGCACTAATTTTCTCATAACATTTATGGCCTGCACTAATATCCTCATAACATTTGTGGCCCGCAGAAATATTCTCATAACATTTGTGGGCCGAACCAATCTCCTCATAACATTGGTTGCCCGCACCAATATCATTATAACATTATGAACTTTGTCCAATATTCTGATTACATTTGTGGGCCGCACCAATATTCCCACAACATTTGTGGGCCCAACCAATCTCCACATAACATTGGTTGCCCGCACCAATATTCCCACAACATTTGTGGGCCGAACCAATCTCCTCATAACATTGGTTGCCCGCACCAATATCATTATAACATTATGAACTTTGCCCAATATTCCCTTAACATTTGTGGGCTGCACTAATATCCTCATAACATTTGTAGCCCGCACTAATATTCCCATAACAAGTGTAGCCCGCACTAATGTCTTTTACATTATTAACTTTGACCAATGTCCTCATAACATTTGTGGTCCCCACCAATGTTCCCATAACATTTGTGGGCGGCACCAATTTCTTCGTAACATTTGTGGCACATAACAATATTCTTATAATAAGAAAAGTATTGACATAGGCCATTTTTCTGTATAATGTATTCTAAAGAAAACTCCTTAATATATCCAGAAATATTTCTATAATGTAAAGATTTTGTGTTTTTAAATATGGCTTATGTGAACATATACCTCTTCGACTTATTTTGATTAAAAGTACTCACAATATTAATAAACACCATAACTAAATATCTCTAACTATCCGCATATTTTTGTACACCCAGTGATGTGTATATCGATTTAATATTTATAACTTGGCATTTTGTAAACGTTTAAGTAATTGTTAGAACGACGCACTTATTTAAAGTTCATGAGATTACACAAATGCTTTATATTCCTTTACGACTTTGAAGTCAGACTATATTTCACGAGTATAAAAGTTTGTTTAAGAGAAAATCCACTAAAGTAGTAGAAGTTTAGTAATTTATTGGAGCGATAAGAATTGCTCCTTGTGTTTGTGCCGAGAGTTGTGTAGCTTGCGTTTGCATTACAGCTTTTGAGTTATCGCTTTAACCACTTGTAGATACTTTGAAAGTTCTGTAGGAAAACAACTTGTACTAAATATATTGTTGGTTTATTACCTTTTATTCTGCGTATGAATATATTTCATAATTACTATTCAAACAATAATACTTTATATAAGCAAAAATAAGTAGCAAAACTTAATTTTTTTAAGCACTTAAGCCTGATTAATATTTATCTATTAATAGGTTTTAGTTTATTACAAACATATACATACCATCACGTCTCATTCCCATAGGGGTAGGCAGAGACCACGTCCTTCCACTTGCCACGATCCTTGCATATCTCCTTTGCTTCTGTCATTCTCATAAAACCTTTCTTACAAGACCTGGGCCCTTATTTAAAATGTCCTGGATTTGGTACAGAAACGTTCGCCTTGGTCTTCCCCTTCCAACTTTCCCATTCATTATTGACTCATAAATCCTTTTTGTCAGTTTCCTTTCATTCATTATCTCCACGTGTCCAAACCATCTAAGCATACCCTTCTCAATTTTAGTCACTACATCTTCTTTTATACCAAAACGTTCTCTTATTATACTATTTCTTTCTTTGTTACTCAGTTTCAATCCACACATACTTCTCAACGCTCTTTTCTCTACCGCATTTAATTTACTTTTGTGATTCTTCTGCCGTACCCAACTTTCCCTACCATACATAAGTGTTGGTACCAACACTTCTGCATGCACAGCCAGTCTGGCCCTTTAATATACCATCTCACCATTCATAAAGGCGTGCAGAGCACCATTTACCATATTCTCTGCATTCACTCTCCTTTCAATATCACTTTCACATGTTCCATCTTTTGTAAATTTAGATCCCAAGTATACAAATTCTTTCACCTCTTCCACTTATTCCCCAACTATCGAAATATTGCCATTCATTATAGATTCATCTCTTTCAAAAAGCATAACTTTCATTTTGTTTACATTCACTTTCATTCCTTTTAATTTTCAAAGCTGCATTCATAATATTTCAATACCTCATTATCTTAAGTAGAACTATATCATCACGATACACTGTACAAAACGCAATGAAATATTACGTAACGTACGTATCTGTTCTATATAGTATACAAATTTTCAATGCATAACTTAAATTATGGAGATTAGAATCAAGTAGTTTTAAGTTACATGCATATCTCATTGCCTGTGTTACAAAATATATGAAAGCATTATCAATCTATATTATGTATTATGTATGTATGTTTTCACATACTGACTACAATATTCTCATTGTCTAATAATACCCTTTACTTGGTAATTTTTTGTAATAAAACTTCTTTAGGCGCATTAGGGAATTTTTTTAGGGATGAAACGTGTGATTAGCGCCACGAAGATGTGCATCAATCTATAGTTTTAGATTTGTATAAATATAAACAACACTCAAAAATTTGTTTGTCAAAGAAGTTTTACTTCTGATATGTGTACTTTGTACGGAGACACTTTTAACTTTTTTTTATTATATTTATTATAAGGGTTCATCAACTGCCAACAATGGGATTTGATAATTTGAACTCCTTGGAGACGCTTAACCTTCAAAATAACAAACTGCAACATATTCCCGAGGAGATCATGGAGCCAATACTTGACACACTCCGAGTGGTTGATATTATGGGTATGTATTATTTACATATAAAATTACTTTTACATAACCATACGTATATAAACGGGATCCACTTCGCACACGAATCTTGTGAAATGCTAAGTGGATCCTTGCAACTATAGACATTTGTAGCTCATTGGAACTATGAATACAGTGTCTAAAAAATAAACTGTCATATTTTGGCATTTATTCACCCCCACACACACAAAAAAGTTTGGATATCTATTTTCTTAATTAAAGCAACAACGAAAAAAGATAAAGTTGATTATGAGGACAACGTGACATTCTAAATACGAGCTGTGAAAACTTACTAAATTGTCTGTTATTATATTTTAGGATATTCAAAAACTTACAAAATATTGTCTTAACAAAGTTTATAAAATTTCCGTTAAAATCCATCTGTTTAGCGACAAAAAATGATAATCCAAATCGAAAATTATGAAAGTTAATTTTTCTGATGAAAAATTTTGAATATGTAGGTGATTACGGGCTTTTTTGCAGAGTTTGTTATGTTTATCATGAACCAACCACTGTTCAAACTTTTGATGTGAAACAATTATAGTGGCGTATGAAACCGGACGCATACTATAGCTAGCGAACCGTCGCCACGACGTCTCTCTTCCTCAATCTCTCTCAGCGCATCTACCTGTATTCTACATCACATATGCTCAGACATTTTCTCATAGAACCAAATTTTATTTGGTTCCGGTGGATCCCCTGCAGCTATATTTCTATCTCATTCCCAAAACTTGATGAAAAATGTATAGATCTAATCTATATAACTATGATAATTTCCGTTCTAGTTATGTTACAACCACGAGTTAATAGTTTTCGAGTACAAAAGTGGGAATTTATATGAATTAATCAATTGAGTTTGCTGTGACTGGATGTCCGCTTTGCATGTTTGCAAGCACGTTGTATTGAGTATGGAATTAGCATGTTTTTACAAATACAAGTCGCTGGGCTTTCTAAAATATTATCTGCCTACATCGATAGTCCCAAATATTTGAAAGAAAAATTTATTTACATTAGTTCGCGTTATACGAACCTTGGTTACTATATGTCCTTACGCTCAACTATTAATTTATTATTAAGACCTCCTAGGTGCCATTATAATTTCTTTTCCAAATCTGTCATAAGGGAGGCTCCTTGACTTTGCAATGCACTTCATCTCCAAATTCAACGCGCAACATTAGTTAAATTTAGAAATCTGGCAAAATCCCATTATCACCATACAATGTCCTCTAAATAAAAACGACGACTGCAATATGTATCAACATGTTTATTAATTTATATTTTTATAATATATGTATAGTTTATGTACCGTTTATAAGTATGTAGTATAAACGATAAACGTACACCAGCTACCTTTTAGTTTTCTGTCTTTCTTTGGTCTTGAGGTTGTCTGGAGGTCTATGTGAAGCTATAAGACCGCCATTTCTCAAGCCGATTCTTATTATAAGTTTTACTCTACTTTGAGTGTAATAGTGGTGTACAATAAAGTGAATAAATAAAAAAAATGATAGGTCAAGCCATCATTTTAGTCACTATCGAAAGTAGATAAATTTTCGTCAACCCCCATTGGGCGTACGAATTGTAAATCCATTTTTTTGTCACCTCAACGTAGACCCCCGTCGCGTCTCACGTGGACCCCTGGGGGTCGATCTTTGGGAGGAACTAAGAGTCTATACAGTGTTTTATTTATTACGATATACATAACCTGTATCAAACTTCAAAAATTGTAAGACGATTCGTATCTGCCTTGCATCCTGTATAGATATTTTTATCCTAATATAACTGTAGCTTGTCGTAACTTTTTTTTTTCTTTAGACAACCCACTTATTTGTGACTGCGACCTGGCGTGGTACGAATTCTGGCTGGCTGGTCTTCGGGATCGCGATGATGAGATGATGCAGAAGAAACGTACCATTTGCACAATGATTAGCGAACATCGAGAGTACAGCGTAGCGAAAATGCCATTAGAGAAGATGAATTGTTTAAGGAAACCTGGTGGAAGACCCAACAGCGCAACCATAACATGTCCAATTTTAGCAACAAACGTTGCTATTGCTGTCGTTGCTAGGTTATTTTAGTCTAATCCATTATATCTTTTAGTTACCCTTTTATGTTGTACGAAGAGTCTCCTTCGAGCTAGCTGTGGCCGGATGGCTCGGCGTTGATCCTTCGATAAAATGAATTCTGTTCAATATAAAAGTGATGAATTCGTGCAATAAATAACTACGATACATATCAATTTTTGGGCTGATAACAAAATTAGTAGTATTTTGGAATGGAGAAATGTGATAAGTAAGGATTTTATAACGGCGAGAATCAGTGTGATACACTATGTATTTTTAAAAATTAGAAGACCTTTACGGTAGGTATGCCTTACTTTAGACTAATACCAGCGAGAATGTAGATGAAGCCTTTGACTTTAGCTCGAGATATTTCGATTAAACTATCTGCAATGTGTTTAACATTTTTGACGCTATAAAAGGGTTAAGAATCTTGTATGCAATAATTCAAATTGTATTTTGTTTTCAGTGTAATGTTATACTCAAATGAAATTGTTAATATTTTGTTATCATTTACTCCCGCTTTTTCTGTGTTATCTCTCGTATAATGACGTACTACTAAGCTTTTGCGCATTTACCATGTTGACTATTCAATATTTATCTCTACTTGTAAGTATGTGGGGCTCCCGTGTTTAACTTATATTCAAATTACATTTTAAAAGTTTCCACTTTATAAAAATTTTCAAATGTTTCCTTGTAAGATTCTACCTCTAATTTAATATGGTTATTATGTTAGCTTAGTTGTAAAAGATTATAATATGAATGTTATTTATTAGAGCCCCTAAATGTTCAATGTAGACTAGATTATAATAGTTAAGTGTTAGCTATACTGTCGATATGAAATTAATGCAGTTGGTGCGTTAGCATATTCGTTATTGATTTTATTGATGCGAAATCATTTATTTATGAAATTGTATAATGGTTATTTTGCTTGATTATAAGATCGAATGCATGATCGAGCTTTATATCTTCCCATTACAATATCCTTTATTTTAATATCTCTTAATGCCTTAAGATAAAATGGCATTACTATATTGTTCCTTTGTTTATTTCATTTAGCTTTAGTATTATGATATTTTTATAGATTTAACTAACATAAAACTTAAATAATAAATGTGACTTTAAACTTTACAAGCTTTATATTTATTTTGCAATTTTATTCTGTTTTAGCTGAATATTTATAATTGTTTAAAAAACTAATTATAATATTTCGTACATGCTCAAATTAGAGTGGCATTTATTTATTACGATATTTATGAAATGTATTCGCGAAATCATGAACTTACCTAAGTGATAAGAATGTAACTAAAAACATATCCCCTAGTCTGAATAACATAAGTATGTTTAAGCGTATTAAAATGTTTATGAATGTCGCGAACCAAATTGAGGCTTTCAATGTGATAAAATTTGATAAAATTGGTATGAAAGTATATATTGGGAGGTACCAAAGATTATTACAAACATATCTCTTCCCAAATATTTAGAAAGTTTGCATAGTACAGTCTTTTGATGAAAATGTTTAACGCGTGTAGGACGCGAGATTGAATACCTATTTTGTATTCTATTTACACGCGTTTATACATTTTATATAAATGTATACATATTTAGTGGAATTTATACACGTTTCATATTCACTTTGATAGTATATCATATAAGTAGTAGTTGATGCACACTATGACATAGTAATTTCTTATATGCACCTTTTGATGTATCTAATTATAATCACAATTGTATAATTGTCAGAGTCGAAAAACCTGATTAATTAAGGATATGCTACGCCGTTGTAGAATGGCGTAGTTTAAAAAAATATATTTATTAGAATTAATTCACTCTTATTAATGTTGTCTGTGAAAGTGTTTATCATCTTTAATGCTTACGTGAGTCAAAAGGCTATTAAAAATTAAAATTCTAAATATACTGATATAATAATAATAGATCATATTTAATACTATTAGAGGGATAATCGTTATTGGGAAACGACAATATTGTGTTTCAGAAAACAAACATTTACATTTGGGTTTAGTAAAACAATTGTATAGCGTTTTGACTCATGAAGCTTCTATTATTATATTAGAAAATTTATTAAGATTTATTGATATTTATAACTGACGCAAGTTAAATATATATTAATTCATTATACAATTCGTGAAATTGAAAGAACCAACATGAAACATATCGAAAATATTCTGAAGTGCAACATCTCAAACCTATATTAAAGCATATCAATAAATTAAGGGATTATTCATTAGAGTAGATGTTGTTGTTTAAATTATTATTCACTGTTAATCGTTGTTGTGTGTTTCTGGAGCTTAAAAAAAGTATTCGCGATATATACTTGTTCACTTGTCTTTGATGTAGAATTCACGGTATCTAATACAAAATGTGTTAATGAGTGTGACCCATTCGACAGCAATAATTTGTATGAATGTGTATTTACCTAATAAAATATATCCTTTAATAATACAAATATTGATTTCATTGTTGTTGCAATTAAAAATTTAAAGGATATAACGTGTTCATACAGTTTATAGTCACATTTATTATTGTATAACGTATTTCTAATATTTCGCTGTAAAGGTGTATCATTTTAATTTTAATAAAAATTTAAATATGACTAATTTGGTGTTTTATTCTTTACTAATAGCACAAGTGATAAAATCCGTTTTTATAAACGGTAATAAAAAAATCATAAAATATAGCCTTATAAAACAAACACTTCTTTGTACGTTAAAATTAAACTATATATAATCTAAAAAGTTTCTTTATTGCTGATAGGTTAGCGCTTATCACTGATCACACCAGATGATAAGTGACAATAAAGTCTAAGATGAAAGCTCGCTAATCTGGTAACTCTTGCTTGTTAACTATCTACGGTCAAAACCTTCCACCAGTCCAGACTGAGACAAATTAGAAAATGCAAATTCCAAAATTTGCCGTACCAGTGATGGAATCCGGGGCCTCTACTGGCAAAGAAGGTCCTCGCACTACTGCACTAGCGAGACTGCTTTGGTCCACCTTTTTGGAAGTCTACCTACACTGAGCCTTCCCGTGTAGAGTTGCCATTCCAGCACCTTCAGACTCCAATATACATCAATTCGTCGGATTCTGCCAATTTAGCTTTGTAATACATAAGGATATGACGGTGACTTTGCTTCATTACGGATCTTCTCTTTCCTAATTTGATCGGGTAGAGAAACTGCAAACAAAGCGTCTTACAAGACTTACTTCGTATGAGACTCATAGAAATTTCGAATTTATCGATAGACTAGCAATGCCCCGCTACTAAGACGCAATCTACTAAGACGAATTATAGATTTATTTTTATTAGAAGTAATGACTTCCATTCAATTATTAGATACACACTCACATTCATAATCTAATCAATATACAGATTTTACTTTACAACGAATATATCTAATACATTTTTAAATTTGCTACAACATTTACGTAGAATGTTCGACATTAGTCAATTAAAAAAAAAAAACTCTACAGGTGTTGAGTACCATCATCAGACGTATATTAGAATCAGAATAGAATGTGCAAAAAAATGTAATTTGACGATTCAAAGGTGCTGTAAAATGCCTACTTGAATGAAGATATTTTTGATTTTGATTTTGAAAGAAATTTCAAAATCGGTTCGGTAATTTTTAGTTTAATTATAATAATTTCAGCTAAGTATTCTACTTTGGGGTAATGCTGCTGATATAGATGCAATATATGTGCTGCAGAAAAGAAACTGCCGTTCGTGCGATTTACAATATGGGTCCAAGAGAATCGCTAAGAAACAAATTCAAGGCAGTTAACATAATGAGAGTTCACTGCGTATACATATTGAAAACTTGTTGTACGTACACAAAAACATTGACTCTTTTAATAAAAAGAGTGTATGTATATCATATAACTTACGAAACAAGAACAAACTTGTTGTGAATCCTAGTAGGCTGCATAAAATTAACAACTCATTTAAGGGTAGCTGTATACGTTTCTATAATAAACTCCCACAAGACGTTTTAGAGATGTCAATTAATAAATTCAAAGTCTTTGTTAAAAGAAAGTTGATAGAAAAATCGTATTATAAGATGTGTATAAGAGACAGATGTTGTGCTGCGTATATTTGCATATTACTCGGGACATATACGAGAGACGCGTAAAAAAAACATTTTTATCATGATATACAATTACGTTTGCATTTGCAAAGCATTCTCACGTAAATGTCTTGAATACTTCTCATATATTTTATTCAACGCTGGCGTTGTAAAGATATATAGTGTTGCTTTTAAATCATCTTAATTTCTTTCCATTTTTACTTTACGCTTTATTTTGTAAGGATCGTAGTGTAACTGAAATATACACACCGGAATATACAAAACTTTTTTTATGTTCCGTTAAATATGCCGGTGTGTATAGTTTGGTCACAGATATATTGCTGCTTTGAAAAAATACTGACACAGTTCGAAGACGTTAGTATTATAGGAGAGCCGTTTGAAAATTTAAAGACAAGTTCAAATCATCAATGGTATATTGATATTTTGTCATGCCACGGCCATTACCAATTTTAATATGATTTATTACAGAGGAAAATATGGACTTGTCTAGATTCTGTTGTGTTCTAAGTTTGAGAATCTTAGGTAGATTCATTTACTAACTCACTCCCTCACTGCTCACTCTATCATCCGTCTGATTCATTTACTTAATCACTCACTCATTCTTCACGAGGTCTTTAAAGCTAACCGGCATATACTTGAAGATTAGCAAAGTCACTCTTTTCGCACGAATTTCCTATGGGGAATGAGGTACACCGCGGAATACATCTATAGTTCGTTCACGTCATGAATGCAGTGAGTCCTACTGCGATGACAGCAGAGTTTGCGGGTTCTATCCCCAGCAGGGCGAATTCGGAAAATTGTATCTTGTTATTTGTGTCAGTCTGGCCCGGTGGGAGGCTTTGGCCATGGCTAGTTACCACCCTACCAGCAAAGACGTATCGCCAAATAAAGTAATTTGTGTTTCAGTACGATGCTGTTTGGAAACAATAAGAGGTACATCGCCTCCATCTTAGACTGTATCATCACTTACCATCACGTAACACCATAGTCAAGAGTTTGATCTGTGCACTTGACCTTGTAATTTAAAAAGATTTGATTGGTTAAGGACCAGGTCTAGGGCGGCAAACAATGATGACTCACTGCATTCATAACGCGCATAAGATGTATCTTTTTATTGTTAATCGTTAAAAAGTATAACAAACATCTTACATGCAAAATTTTTCAACAATAACATTTAAAGTGACATAAATACATGAAATTAAATAAAACTGTTACAGTATAATTCACGGCGTTAACAACCTCTACAATATTAACTATTTAACACGAAGATAACTCCCATAACGTCGGACCCGAGCAATCTATTTCAAATTTGGTTCGCGCCTAAACGTTAATTAAGTCCAAATAAACTNAGAGCACTGGAAGTGTGTTGTCCAGCGTCAGAACAACCATGTTTCTACTAATTCCATCACATCCGATCGCATCGGACTTAATGGCTAAAATATGTTTCCTTATTTGATCTGAAGTAATATTACTAAATTGAAAGGTCTGGCTATTCAGAGTCGGTAGCGATTTCAAGTGATTCATCGTTTTGATTTTAACTTCACTATCTAAAGTACATGTGGTAACGAAGTACTTGTTCAGTATATCTAAGTCAATGTCTGGAATATTATCCCTTTGTGCACGACCGATTCCTAGGGAGGTCAAAAACCTCCAGGTCTTTGATGAATTACCATGGCTGACAGATGCGTGAATATAAGCGCGTTGTGCATCGCGACACAATCTGGAGCAGCGATTCCGAAGCTTCTTGTACTTCGCCAGATTTGCATCGGAGGGATTTATCTTATACTTATGCTTAGCTGCATTGCGCTTTACCATAAGTTTTTTAATATCATCAGTAAGCCATGGTGCCGGTAGATGTTTGATTTTCACGGGTCTCAAAGGTGCATAAATATCAAACAGTCCCACCAAAAGTGAATTAAATATGTCTATTTTGTTGTCAATAGTCGGAGCCTGAAATATTATGTCCCAATCTATATTATTAAGGTCAGTCATAAAATTATTATAGTTTAAGTTCCGAAAACTACGTCGCATAACTATAGTTGGTTTGACTTTTGGAGGTCGAATCCTGTAGGACAAATATATTAAATCGTGGTAAGAAAATGCTTCTCCGGGGAATTGTCCGAATGCATCAACATGGTTAGGGGAGGAGACAATCATTAAGTCTAAAAGTGATGGGATACATTTAGGAAAGAAATGTGTGGCACTAGTTGGCATGAGTGATAAATTAAAACTTTGAACAATATCTTTAAGGCGTTTAGAGCGATGATCATTTCTAAGTAGACAAGTGTTGAAATCCCCCATTATTATGCTATGATCAACAGTGGTGACGTATCGATCCAGTAGATTTTCGAGTGTATCAAAGTATCAGAGTAATAACTTAAGATGGCCAAAGAGTACCTCAATAAAAAGATGTTCTGAAGAACCGGAGTATTGAGAAGGAGATTTATCTAAAATATTAAAAGGTAATAAAAGGTAATATTAAAAGTATATTATAGGTATTGATACGGTTTGTAATAGAACCATCATTTAGCAGGGTATGGATTATTATAGAGGTACGAATCTGACGGTTTGATTATTGTCGGCACTTTTATTAACTTTAAATTGCAATTATATAAATAGTTACAGTTGCATAACTACAGTAGTTGGGCATATGGTATCAAAGACCTTTTTATAGATATTAATACTTTCTATAATTCTCTAGAATATTGTTTTGTTCTATCACCAATAGTTTACAATAAATCGCGATGTCAGATTTTCTGGTTCTCACCTTGGGCTACATTAATGCATTTTTATTAGGAATCCCTATATCTTTTTTGAGAAAATAATGTAGCGTATTTCACACAGTGAAAATGGAGCTAACTTTGACAAAAGTTTTGAAATGTATTCAGTAGAATTCATCGGTTGAATATATTGTAAACTTTGCAAATACAGACCTTGTAACTTAGTAATTACAGATAACTGGTGACTAGGTTTGTTGTACATATGACAATTGCACACTAAAAGTACCTTATACTGAGTAATTGTACATCTATTTTTAGCATGGTGTTCAATAAAGAATATTATCTATCTATCTATATGACATTAAAATATAATTTGAAACAAAAATCTAGCGTTCCTAATATAAATCTCATATCATACTTAAAACCTGTTGGCTAGTATATTTTATCAGGCGTTATTACACTTTAATCGGAATCAGAAATAAAGTTTAGTTCTACAATTTTTTCATGATTTAAGTTTAAATTAATGTTGAAAACGAGATTTATACGAATAATCTAACACTGATAATGACATGGACAGAAATTTACCAGAAACAAAAGAATTGCGTTCCGGTGCAAACAAATGGAATACTTCTTCTTATTCGTTTCGCTCTTGACAGAGCGGTCATGATCGTCATGAAGTAACGGAGTGGGCAGATGTTATGCGCATGACTACCGCTCGCCATTTTTCCCTGTGCGAGGTCATCCTGCTGCTTTCGTTCAATGAACCTCCCAGTGCAGATTTGTTTGGTCGGTCCATCGATTGGGTGAACTCCCACGCGGTCTGATGCCTTCCACTTTTCCTTGTACGACGAGGCATTCGATGGACTGGTTGTCACGCCGAGAAATGTGTCCGAAGAATGTCAGAATGCGAGATTGTACTAGAGAATAGATGCTGTTTGATGCCGAATTCTTGAAGTATGGCAACGTTTGTTCGAAACTCGGTCCACGAAACTCCAAGCATTCTTCTCCAGCACCACATTACTAGAGCATATATTTTCTGATTTTCCACATCTCGCAGTGTCCACGTCGAATACATTAAGAAGGAAATTATCTTTTGCTGGATTAGTACATTGGCATCTTAACTGATTATCATTTACCATCGGGTTACAATGTCACGGTTAGATAATGCTGATAACACAATGTCACCATCAGCTGCTCTGAGGTTTGACAGGCTATACATACCCCAGAATTACTCCCGGGATATACAGGTTTCCTCACGATGTTTTTCTTCACCGAAAAGCCCAATGATGAATTAAAAAAAAACAATTGGTATTTCGAACAAAACAGCAGTGACTTTTAAAAAGTATTTTGAACTATCTACTTATTAATTATATAGATATTCAATGTGAAGAATTTAAAAAGAAGATTTTAATTAATAAAAACTTGATAAAATTAGAAATCACGCGATTGGTCGCCATGTTTGTGACTTCATATTTTAAGTAACAGAGGTTAACACTTGACGCCACATGCACTCGGGTTTGTTCGGATTCTGTGGGTGTGTGTTTTCGGTACTTGATTCAGAAATTTACTTCAAATTTAATATGCATTTTTAAATATAAAAAAAATAAAAGAACTTACGTACAAAGTACACATGTCAGAAGTGATACTTCATTGGCAAACTAATTTTTAAATCTTGTTTATTTATAAAAATCTAAAACTTTAGATTTCCCAGACTTAGAGGGAGAGAGAAAAGGAGAATTGTTAGGAATTTTATTAATTTAATTGCTATTAAAAAATTAAAAGTGTCGAAAATAAATACAAGTAATTTATTGAAATCTTGACAAATTGTAATTATAAATGCTATGTGTATTTTGTGAATATTTGAAATTTAGAAAAGAGTATATTTAATTAATGAATGACGAGTGGCACAGTAAAATACCACCTGTTATTTGTAAATATTAAAACTACCTTGAAACGAATTAGCATAAAAACGCTGTACATCTATGTGACACTAATCACCCGTTTAATCCGTGAAAGTTTTACACTGATGCGCCTAAAATAGTTTCGCTTCAAATATATATATATAAGTTTTGATACAGAAGTAATATACGATCTTCTTATTTATCACAATTATTTTTTTCAAAAAGCCGAGCAAGCACATAAGTTTAATAAAGAGAACATACTGGTGCCTTCTGAAGATCCGAAGCCGTGACTCTTAACAAGAATTCACGTGTTTATGCATTTTAGTATTTATCCAATCTTATCAAAATCTAAGAACCAAATGCGGAGCGGTTTTTTTTTCAATAAAAGGTATTGGCTTTTCCTCATATACGTTACATCTACTTTTAATTTGCAATTGCTGACAATATACACTTTTTAAACATATACCCAATTTTTTTCGCTGGGAAAAGCATTTGCGCACCCCTGCCACGAGGCAGGGAGTGTGGGACTCACCGGCAGGGCAAGAATGCCTACTAAAACCTAGTGACACCCTATTCACCCTGAATTGGGAGTGTCAGAGGCTCCCTTCCGCAATCACTCTGACACTCCCGGAAGGACCGACTTAGGATGTTCAAAGAGGAGACAAGAGGCGATAGTAAAGACACTTCCTGCTACCCAGCCTCCTCCTCCATAGGGGAGCAGCATCTGCTGCAGCTTCTCGTACCCGCTCCATTGCCTCCTTCAAAGAAACGACAGCTTCGCAGAAAGGGGCAACTGAATTCCATCTCACTGTCAAGCATGGCGCCCACTATACTAGGCAGTGAGAGATCCGCTTCTATAAGGGACACCAGAGGATGTCGCTGTGGTCCCCAAGCCGGACATTCAGCCACAATGTGGGCCGCCGTATCGACAGGCGCACTACACTGATGGCAGATAGAGACTCTTCCCGTCGCGCTATCTGATGCAAGTACTTTTCGAAACATCCGTGTCCGGTCAGTACTTGCACCAGCCTAAAGGTAAGCAATCCGTGCCGCCTAGCTAACAATTGTTTGAGGCGAGGACGAATCGCCTCCATCGTGACCACACCCGCACTTGAAGACTCGGGATGCTCCTTTCAAACTTGAATCAAGACCCTGTCGGTAAGGGCCCTGACTCTTCGGACCTCGTCAATTTCGAAACGTTCACCTCCAGACCTTACGGCAACCCTTTACTGGTAAGTTGCCGTCAGTGCTTCTGCCTGCGATTCCCACGGGGGATCACCCGCCAAGAGGGTCGCCGCCGTCCAAGATACGCCACGGTACGTTCGTATCCCCCTGACCGCTATTATTCTTTGCGCTCTCGGCAAAATTATACATCTACCCTTGTAAAATTACAGTTTTTATAATATACAGTGACACTGTATTTTAATACAGTTTTTTCAAATCTTAACAATTGTAATCAATACTGCTATGTATTTTGCGAATAATTGTACAGAGCCATTTGAAACTTCCTTTTGTTCGTGCTAAATAGCATAGGCATTGACTTTAATTTTTTTTTATTACTTAATAAATAACAGCTGCCAAATGCCAGAATTATGCTTATGGAATAAATATATTATTTGAAGATGTTCTTAAGAAACTTGGCTGTAGAAATAATAGGACAGCAGACTCGTATTCAAACACTTTAAGACCTGACAAACAATTTAATACAAGAGTGTTCAAGCTCGAAAAGTTTTCCTCTTGTAGTACTTGAAGTGAAATAACGACGTAGAAATGACCTCCAATATTTTTACAACGCGTTATGACCCATTTATGTTCTTTGTTTCCACTCATGTTTATTTTGCAACTATTTCCTGCGGAGTCAAATGTGTAGTTTCCGATCCTGTGGGAGTTTAATGACCATTATATATGTAAAAGTAGTCACTATGCCTTTCAAGTCAATCGCGAATATTTTTGATGCGGGGATGAGGTTAGTGACCTAAAACCATTTACACAATATTACATTCCTTATCTAATCTGTTTGGGATACCTCGGTTGACGAACAGAATACCTCGGTAGAAACAATTTCAATTTTATATAGTTATAGTTTTTCCAGATCTTTACGTAGTCCAGCATATTTTATGGTTCCGTATAATGCTTATTATAATGTATTATTGTTTAATTAAACTGCCTCATTGGTCTAGTGGTTAGCATATTCGACTACAGACATGAGATCCTGGGTTCGAGTCCCTGGTCGGTCCTATTTAAAAATAATATTGAGTTTTCTATTAAGATTTTCTCAATATTTGCCCGAAGTTGGGAAAATGGCGGTGAGCTCCACCCCCGCCTCGGAGAGCACGTTAAGCCGTCGCTCCTGTGCCTGATCTCTCTCCGGTTGTGTCGGATTCCCGTCACATCGGACTATTAGAGTGAAGGAATAGAGAGTGCACCTGTGTACCATACCTGCTAATCCGTAGTGAAGCAGCGTGGTGGGTCTATGCTCTAAAAACCCTCGCTCCTCGGAGTGAGGAGACCTGTGCCCAGCAGTGGGACGTTAATGGGCTGCTACTTAGGTATAAATCATATAATACAAACACGGCGTCAATTTGTTCGATATATATCTCGTAAAATGATACGAATTTTGCGTTCCCGTGTGAAGTTTGTGATATATATTACATAGAAATAGATTTGCACACATGTATCTATGTGACTGTGATCTTACTTGATAGTATACTATTTTACATTATTTTTATTAAAAAATTAAGTTTAAGATTTAAAAAACCTGGCAAGAGGTAATTTACCTTTAATGGTTTCTCTACAGCATCGTATCGAACATGAATCTCATATTTCAAAACTTATAGTAAGATTATCCAAGCTCAAGTACATTTGTTTAAAATATTTTATACCGAAGTATAAGCCGTGAAATATTTAAAATAAATGTGTACGAAATGTTATGAAGGAGAATAAAAGTGGGACAGAATTTGAAATCAAATTTAAAATACAAATTTTAAAATGAAATACAAGCAAAAATCATAAACATACATATGGAGGGCGATGTAAACCGTAAATTTGTTTTAACATCGGACAAAGTAATAAATTACTTTAATCCTAGTTGATACTAGGTACTAATATTGCTATATAACTTCCGTTTTGTAAAAATATGACGGCGATAAACTTGTTATTTACAACATGGTGCCAGAATTTATAACCGTCGTTATTTCATTTGCGTATCGTTATGATTGATTAACTACGGAGTCTAAAAGGTCATTAGTAAGCAAAAATTATTAATCTGACGTCATAGGCAATCACGGCGTAGTATACGTAAAGAAGCTTTGCTTTTTAGGACTCCAAATTCGATTCTGAGCAGAGCACAATTAGGAAGTCATATTTTCTAATTACAATAACTTTGAGCTTGTAAAGGAGTTACCCTTAGCGTTTCTTTTGGCTTTTAGTGACTTTGTATCTATGCTAAGCCTATATAATTATACTTAATTTCCTCATTGGTCTAGTGATCAGTTTGTTCGGCTACAGACATGAAATCCTGGGTTCGAGTCGCTGGTCGGACAAACTCAAAATCAATATTGAGTTTACTGCTATGACATTCTGAGCATTAACCCGAGGTTGGAAAGTTGGCAGTGTGCCCCGCCCCTGTGCCTCGGAGATCACGTTCAGGCGTTGGTCCTGTGCCTGATCGCTCTCGGATCATGTCGGATTGCCATCGCGTCGGACTATAAGAGTGAAGGAATAGTAATTAAGTAGCAGCTCATTTACGTCCTACTGCTGGGCACAGGCCTCCTCACTCCCCGGAGCGAGGGTTTTTAGAGCGTAGACCCACCACGCTGCTCCACTGCAGATTGGCAGGCAGATCAGGCGCAGGACGCTTAACGTGCTCTCCGAGGCACGGGGGTGGCTCACACCGCCAACTTCCCAACTTCGGGCAAATATTGAGAATATCTTAATAGAAAACTCAATATTGATTTTTGAATTCGCCCGACCCAGGACTCGAACCCAGGACCTCACGTGTGTAGTCGAACATGCTAACCACTAGACCAATGAGGCAGAAGGAAAAGTAAGTATACAAATGGTTAATCTCTGCCTGATATTGGCTGTCGTGGCTCTTGACTGCCTCGTTGGCGTAATAATGCAAGTATTTACTTCGTGTTAGCAGAGGTCCTGGATTTGATTCCCAGCTGGATAAATTCATAGTTTTCGCAAAAAAGACTGCGTTCCGATATCACATTGTGTGAATTTACTTATATGTATGTATGTGTATGTATATATCCATTGCCCATCCGTATAGTGTTATTTTGCATCTTAGATATTTTGACGTGTTTGTTATTTTGATGGTTATATCACTTCATGGACCAACCTGGATCATTGTTTATGTGAAGTGAAACTTCTTTGGGCGCATGAGGGTAATTTTTAAATTAAAAAACCAAAATTTAATTAATAATTTCCTTTATTGATAAAAGACACGTAGCATTTTTATTTACAATCCGTTATTAGAGATTTCAATAAATTATTTGTATTCATCTTCGACACTTTTAATATTTTAATAACAATTTAATTCCATAAAACATATCTTCCTTTTTCCCTCCCTCTACACTCCTGACATGTGTACTTTGTACACTTTTATTTTAATTAAGTAAAGTAAGTAAGTAGCAGCTCATTAACGTCCTACTGCTGGGCACAGGCCTCCTCGCTCCGAGGAGCGAGGGTTTTTAGAGCATAGACCCACCACGCTGCTCCACTGCGTATTGGCAGGCATAGTACACAAATGCACTCTCTATTCCTTCACTCTCATAGTCCGATTTGACGAGAATCCGACACGATCGGAGAGAGATCAGGCGCAGGACCGACGGCTTAACATGCTCTCCGAGGCACGGGGGTGGATCACACCGCCAACTTCCCAACTTTGGGCAAATATTGAGAAAATTTTAATAGAGAACTCAATATTGATTTTTGAATTGGCCCGACCCGGGACTCTAACCCAGGACCTCACGTCTGTAGTCGAACATGCTAACCACTGGACCAATGAGGCAGTTTATTTTAATTACATAGCCATAAACATATGATACTTTAAACCATATCATAAATACATACGCTAGTACGCTAGTGTAACATTTTATATTGTGCTGATACGTTGTACGTAGGACTCTTTATATACACAAATAAACACACGGACTCACGCACGTTCACAGGCACGCATGCACGCATCCATGCTCGCAGGCACGTACGCATGCATCCACGCTAGCAGGCGCGCGGGCACACACACACTCACACACACATATTTCACAGTCAACCGAACAGTTAAATAATATCGTATTAAATAAATCAATAATTTTAACATAAATGCATTAATACTGTTTTATGAGTTAAATTGAAGTTCAGATGTAATTTTTATGTATAAAATACTTGACTTCATTATAAACTTTTATTACATGTTTGTTCTTCTTCTTAGAACGTAAGTTGAAGTGAGTATAGAATTTAACTATGTCAAGATGTACTTCACATTCTAGTATTAAGCTGAAACCTTATAAATTCACTTTAAAACGAGAAAGTAAACACGATTTGTATTCCTTTACTTCTTTTCAGTGGTACTAGCGAAACATGTAAGAGGTTGCATTCATTTTGAAGAGTATAGAAACATGCTGTGTGATTATATATGCTTACTATGTTTCAGCAGAGTGTATTTAAATAGCTAACCAAAGTTGTAGATTGATAGATCCTAAGCGAAATGGCAACAGCGATTAACACGGGAACCTGAAGTCTTGACCGTATAATTAAAGTTTAAACGAAACATATAAGAAAACTATGATTGCAACTCATATAACATGAGTAGTAAAAATAAAATCGTTGTAAGTTCTAATAGGCTGCGTAACATTAACAATATATTCAAAGGTAGCTGTATATTTTCAAATAATTAACGCCTAAAAGAAGCTTTAGAGATATCACTTAATAAATGTTAACTTTTATTGATTAACTAGTATGTAGATGATAAAAATGTGTGAGATTAAAGTGCAATGGCTTAAATAAAATAAATGGAAATTGAATTATAACAATGAAGAGAACAGTAAGTATCCTCCTAACCTTAGATTTGAAGCAGTCTTTTAATATCGTCATATTTTGTACTTTGGAAAGAATTTATAAGAAAAGATTGTACTTGACGATTTAAAAGTTCTGTTAAAGCATACTTGAATGAAGAAATTATGATTTTATATCCTGTTAGGCCTCAGCTAAGAGTAGTTAGTAGTAGAGTTTAGTTAGTCAGTTATTAAAATAAACAAAAGTAAGAGGCAGTAAATTAAACGAAGTATTAACGTCCCATTGCTGGAATCGAACCTTGACAGTCAAAGGAGAAGTCTTAGAGCTTAAACCCACTTCTACTGCGGGTTGGTACAACTACTCTCAGGATACACAGATTTTTGGTAACACATAATCCAGAATAACTCTAAAGGTACACAGGTTTTTGACTACATGTATCCGAGAATTACTCTCATGATACACAGGTTTTATGCTTAGGATACACAGGTGTCTTCAAGATGTTTTCGTTTAGTGAAAGGCACAATAATGAAATTCAAATGGCAACTAGGCAGGTAAGTTTTACAATTCGAAATTTATTGTGCTTACTCAAGATTCAAATCAGTTCTAACCGTTGGATCGTCACGCCTTTTAGTCAGTTATTAGTTGTCGTCGTTGTCGTAGTCGCTTCAACCGATGGACATCCACTGCTGGACATAGGTCTGACGTAATGACTTTCACAAGGCCTGATCTTGAGCCGCCTGGCTCCAGCGGCTACCGGCGACCCTCTTTATATCATCGGTCCACCTTGTGGGGGGTCTGCCTGCACTGCGCCTTCCGGTGCGGGGTCGCCACTCCAGCCCCGCCCATTGCCACTTCAGGTTCGCAGTTCGTAGGACTATGTCGGTGACTTTGGTTCTACTACGGATCTCTTCATTTTTGTTTCGATCACGTAGAGAAACTCCGATCATAGCCCTCTCCATCGCACGCTGAGTGACTCTGAGCTTCCGCATGAGGCCCATAGTCAATTATTACATTAAATTAATTCAATCATAGTTTTTCTTTTACGTTAAAAAAAATTTAAAAAACATGTACGTCATAAAAAAGTACTAGTAACTTTGTCCAAACAAAAGCTCTTTCGATCACATTATTGTTTGTTCACTTTATCCTCAATAAGCGTCCATTAAAAGCATGATATGACATCATTATCAGATCTTATCTCTGGATTATTGGAAATAATATATTACTTCCATTTCACCATAATAGTCTCTTAATGACGATGTTAGTAAAATCATATTTTCGCTGGAAGCAATAGCTTTTGATCAGTGGTACAGAAAGCATAATATAAAAGTCTTTAAATAAGTGTCATACTTCATGAATTCCCAGACCAATAAATAGAAAAAAGTTAAATGTAAAAATAGTACAAATTTAATATAAAATAATAAAAATTTGATATGCGCAATACACAAGTGAGATTGGTAAAGGAATTTAACAATGTATTGTCTTCAATTGCCAGGTATGTTTAAAAATATTTTATGTTTAATTAAAAACAATTGTTTTGCATTATTGGCAGCTATTGAGTTTTTCTTCATTAGCATCCTGTTGTTGAAGCAAAATGTGTCTTACGTTTGACTCCTACTCAGCCAATTTTAGAAAATTATTCGACAAAATGAACTGTCTTAAGAATACACATATTTATTCAACTTTAACTGTAGAAACTTGTTTGGGATGTGAGAAAATAATTTTCTCACTCAAACTATTCAGAGTCATAGATATAATCATTATGTTTCCCTTTAGTTTATTCCCTTATAATAACGACGCGACGTATATGAATGTATCTGATTATATTTTATAAATTTATGTTTTTTATTTTTATATATATATTTATGATGTATGTATTCGATTTTCAGACGTATTTATGTATGAATGTATCTAGTGTTTTTATTATTCTCACCACCTTTAAACTTTTAACTAAGTCTCCTTCCTAGTGTGTAATGACTTTGCGTGGTGTACAGTATAAATAAAAAAATTAACGTGTCATAATATTAGAGCTATTTTTATCCGATGAAACTACTCGAACATATAGTAGTTTCATCTGTTTTATCCAATAATGGATATAAATGGATTGGGTGGATGCATGTCCAGGTGAATCCCTTCCTGTTTCTTTGGCTTCACAAAGGCTGTGGGACGAGCCGCTCTGTAAACTTGAATATAACCGACTTCTAAACGAGTCTAAGAATCCTACAGAGCGTGCTCGTCTTCTTGCTGTTTCGACTAGGGAATCAGGTTTTTGGTTGCAAGCTCTTCCATCGCCTAATTTAGGAACGTTATTAGACAACAATTCTTTTTGTATTAGTATAGGTTTACGTTTAGGTTTGCCATTAGTTCATCCTCATTGCTGTCTTTGCGGAGTCCAAGTCGACCGCTTAGGACACCATGGTCTATCTTGTCAGCGCAGTGCCGGTCGCCTTTCAAGACATGCAGCTTTGAATGATATTATTCGTAGAGCTCTTGCCACTGCTAACGTACCGGCTCAATTAGAGCCGAACGGTGTTGTACGTAGCGATGGCAAGAGACCTGACGGAATTACTTTAATTCCATGGAAGAATGGAAGGTGCCTGGTATGGGATGCGACTTGTGTTGATACCATGGCGCCTTCATATTTAAAATTATCTTCATCGTTGCCTGGTATCGTGGCGACTAACGCCGAAATTAATAAATTGCAGAAATATGGATCTATTACACAAGATCACATATTTCTGCCATTTGGCTTGGAAACTATGGGACCGTGGGGCTCTGAAGCCAAAATATTTTTTAGACATCTTTCTAAGCGGTTACTGGATTCCACAAGTGACCTGAAAGCTGACGCTTACCTCGGGCAAAGGATCAGCTTAGCTATCCAAAGAGGTAATGTTGCCAGTATTTTAGAAACACACCCTATGAACAGCAATTTGGATGCGGCTTATTATTTGATTTAATTAATTTTATTTGTTATTTTTTATATTCTTGTATGTAACCGATGTTATTAGTTTAAATTAAATACAGTGTCTTTAAAGGCTGAACAATAAAGTCATAATGGATATAATATTTTATGCATTTTACAAAGACTTACTATATAACAAATATATTAATATGATAATCTCGCAAGTCGGAAATGAAATAGGACTAGCAAAACTTATGTCAGTTGATGTTGCCAACTAATGATTTCCGGAAATATATTGTATGGCACATGTTATAAATATCTACCACTTGAACATCGAATATTGCTACTTGTAATTTCACTGAATTGCTCATCACATCTATTTATATAAAACATTAAAATTGTTACTACATATGTCCCTTATTGACTTTGAAATCCAACAGATCTCTAAAGTCACTCATTTGCTAACGAGAAGTTCAGTCTATATAGTAATAACTACAAATTTACATTATCCCAGAGGATCGGGTACTACTATGATACCTCGGGGAACAATTAGTAGTATATTTAATGTTTAATATTAACAGTGTTTTCATTTTTAGGAATACCTCGTGCAACAGTGGATGGCTTCGTCATTTCGTTCAAATGTTGTTTGGAACGGTTATAGCATGCAGTTTCATTCTGATAATGTTAATGGTTGTCGGAAAATCTAAAGATACCACGTCGTTGTCACGATGCTCGGTTACTAACTGCCGCGTAATATGCAACGATGCACCTCTCTATGAAGAGTATGAAGACGACATTATAAACGCTGCTTCGGTATAGTATATATTCAGATGCAACTATTTAATTAAATACGAGATTCGAAGTTTTAACTTGAGCACAAATGTAGTTCGAACTCATTATATTTATAGCCAATTATAATAATTTCAACATCATTTTTGTATTAGTTAAGTATCAGAAATACTATTTCTGGTATTAGAATTGGTTTACAAAAATTACAATCTTAACATATTTATTTTGCAAGTCATTCGATACTATAGTATTTACATACAAATCACTATAAATTGAAGCATAATCTCTTACATTTTGAAACAAGTAAAATAAAACAAAAAAGTTGATATAATTACGATGATTTAAACAATTTTATGCTTTTCAGGAAGCCGAAGCAAGTTGTGAGAGTATAATTTTAGTGCTAAATCAACCTTTATTCAAAAACTTCCAAATACCAGAAAATTGGCTTTCGAGAATGAGATCAAATGTTCGCGAATTGTCTATCATTGGAGGGAATATAAAAAACATAGCTCCACATGCATTTATAAGCCCTTTCAGTAATAATATACGAGTTCTCACGCTTGAGGAAATAGAAATAACTATATGGGAGAACGATATGTTTGTAGGACTCTCAAATCTAAAAAAGTTGTTCCTAAGTGATTGCATGTTTCACGACATAAGAAAAGGGGCTTTAACAGCAGTGGACGATAGCTTAGAACTCTTAGATATAAAGGCGAGCAATTTATGGGATCCCGTGAATGTTACTGGTTCGACAAGACTTTTGGAATTAAATATAGTGGATTTTTCGTATAACACATTTCGCCACAATCTAAGAAATGAAAGTTTTTCTAAACTGAAAGCCTGCAAAGTGTTATTTTTAAACTCTTGCCAAATTAGTTCCCTTCAGCCTGGTACATTTGATTATTTGGAAAATTTGGAAATTTTATATCTTAACGATAATTTTCTGACCAGTATTCCAGTTGGATTATTCGATAAAATACTGCCGCGAAAACCAAGAATTGCATTACAGGAAAACTATTGGCATTGCGACTGTAATTCGGAAGATCTTAGGAATGTTATTAGGAAAGACCTTGTAATAGTAGATCCTGTTTGTCATTATCCAGACACAAAAGCTGGTATGACTTTTTCTGATTTTGAAGGCTATTGTAATACTAAAGAAGAAAATAATTCCAATGTAATGGATGATAATAGGTCATATTTAAATGGCCATAACATATCTAAAGTCATATATATAAATGGTGCCTGTCATGGAAACAGTTCATCTAGGAGTAACAATTTTAATCCCAGTTTGCGCATTATTGCACCATCAGAGCATCAAAACTGCTTGTTAAATAGAATAACTAAGGAAGACATTATGTTATTTGCTTCTCAATCTGATAAGGAATTACTGTCTGTAAGCAGTAATTGGATAAAGCCAATATTTTTCGTGCAAAATAATCCGTATTCGATGGTTGAAATTAAATCACTAGAATGGCCGGGGTTTGGTTTGCTCTGGTACCAGTCATCATGCCCAGATGCAGTGTACTGTGTTAATACTGTGCCAAACTTACTGAAAGTTTTTAATGTCGATGTTCGTAATAATTTTACCTTTTGTCCATTTAATTTAACATCTGGTAATGTAAAGAGTTCTCAGTGTGCGTCTTACGATTTAACAGATATAGATATCAGTCGTACTTTTATATCTAACGATAATGAAATTGTTTTGTTAATTTGTTTATCATTAGGATGTCTTATGTGTGGGGCCGTATTTGTATATGGGCTAATTCAACGGAATCCTTCACTTTTAAAGGGGAATAATAGAGTCTTGCTGGTAAAACATAGGACAGTTGAAGCACTAATTTTGCCACCGAAAATACCATTGAAAAAAGTTCTTAATGATAGCGATCCGAAGTTTAGTAATGGCAAAAACAAAATATTTATTTTACCACCTAAATTAGATACCTTAACCTGTCAGAATTTTAATAGATCGGTTTCTATAAGAAGTAATGAAAGTAACGATGCAAGCTATATTTCAGCACTACAGCCTACTGAGGAACAACTTGCTGAATGGCGTTCTAATCAAATTGCAAATAAGCCAACCTCTGAATTCAGCATGATGCCGTATACGAGCATTCACGAGAGAGAATCTTATTACTCTTTATGTAGCGATGAAACTATTTACGAAGTTCCAAAGTAACTAATCACAGAATTTAATACATTATTTACACTTTTAACAAATTCTCCTTTTATGTTTAGCGGTGGTAGTGCAATGAAGCATAAATATTTAAATGTTCTTGTTTCGAAGTTGAAGCGACTTTCTGGATGTGCATAATTGGAATTGTCACGTAAGTAAAAGGTGTTACTCGATATTCTATGCACAGTTAATTGAGTAACACTAAGAAAAGTTCGGACGTTATTTATTTTTGTTATAAGTAATTCCTTACTTTTTATATTAAAACTTATATAATTATAGCGCTTTTCAGCAAGTGTTTTAAATTTATTTTTTTCCTGCCATATATCGTCAAAGGATGTCTGTTTCAGATGTGAGTCCTCTCATCGTGTTTATTTCTTTTATCATATAAATACCGTATTAATATGAATAATGACTGAATACAGGTATATAGGCTAGAAATAACTTATTATTTTAGCAACAGATAAGATAATGTTTGTCGAAATATTTCAAAGAGAATATTTTAAGCGATATTTTTTTAATCGCTACAAAACCACACTAAAAATGTAGCATATCATCGAAATTAGTTATAAAGATGATGCTTAAATTGGAGGACGTAGAATATTTTTGAAACTATAAACATTTATCTATAATATAAAAATGAATCGCAAAATGTGTCGGTAAACGCAACAATTTTGGCCAATATTGCAAATTCTTTTTTTTAAACAGTCGTTGAAGGCCAATATGGCTTTTACGGCTAGAAAAGTTCGAATAATTGCAGGGGGAAAACAGCCCTTTTCTGTTTCCCATACAAACGTTTTTTAACTAAAATATAGTAAGTTTGACCTTATGTTATTCAATAAAGTTCATAATAAATTACAAGTACTCGCTGTTGTCTAAGCAATGTAAGTGTGTCCCTAACGTCAAAGAGTCAATTTTCACTTAATTTCCGCGGCACAACGTTCAAAATCAATTGAATTGTCACAAAATATAAGAGCTATAGATATTTGGTACTGCTGTAATTTCATTTCGAAAATCAATCGTAAAATGAATAAATCATGCAACTTTCCAAATCTTTTTGACAGAACGAAGTCTGTTGGGTCTGCTATTTGCTGATAATATGATACAATGTCGCTTAGAGTTTATAGGCAAAATGTTGTCGATGTTTTTATAGTTCAAACAATGCCAGAGCATTTTCATTTCAGAGAAACATGATAAAATATTTCCAATTCCTTAGAGATTTTCTTAGTAACATAACATCATTTAAATATACATTACTCTTTGTGAAAGTTATTATCGTATTTCAACCTTCATAAATCATAAACGAGGAAGTTGAAAAACCATTTATTCTGGTCGCACGCGTCGCGCAAATCGGTCAGCCATACGAATCCGTCGGCGCCCTTACAGTGAATCAATTTCATACAGCTGTTTGTAAAGAGCGGTGTATATGTATTGTCTTGCCAATGGTCGATCGTTCTATTTCGATTGTAAACTGAAAATCGACTATATCCTTACTAAGAGCGGCACTAGCCATAATCAAGTCACATGTATGTCTTGGCACTTGTCTGCAATTAATTTAATTGTTTTAATGAATTACCATGATGTTTTATATATTTAACTATGTCGGAAATGTAATTTTGTTCTTAATAAAGTATAGATTATTATTGTGTTTTTACTGTCTATAATTCAAGAGTTCTTGTGATATCTATAATACCCTTTAGTTATTTACTATTTTATTTAAATATAGTAGTTTGATGTCGTGTTTTTCATGATGTCCCGAGTACAAGCTGAGCTAGTCCCTCTAAGTCCTAGGTTTGAAATCCAACAGGGAAGTTTCATAACAATATTGTGTATAATTGACTAAAAAGGCATATAATTTTTTTATCAGGTTAATGTGATTCCACTTTAAAGGTTACCAGATAAGCTCTCATCTGTTTACAATAAAATATATATCAATACAAAAAAATAAGTACACATATAAGTGTGTATATATACATATTGTATTTGTAACTAATTGTATATTGTATAAGTAATTGGTATTTCAAACAGCAGATTAATAAATGTAATAAGTTACCTCGTTATTCATTATTTTAAAATTTAAATCATATCAATGTTAGCTCAGTTTGTACTAACAAATTCCAACTTTAATCAATAATAAAGAACAAATATTCACGTATTATTATGTTTAGGGAATAAAGCAAACTAATTTATATTTACAATATACTGGTTTACTCTACTTACCCTTTTCCATAAGTTTCCTTTTGTATAGAATACTGTAATTAAAGAATACTGAGTTTATAAATTTTAAGGCAAGTTTACCTTTTAGTTTAATAGCTAACCCTAAGATAAGACTCATAAAAAAAGATTTAAAATAGCATTTGAACAGAAGGAATTTTAAAAAATATTCCAGCAAAATGCAGACAATTTATAGACTACCGACGACATGAATTAGCCAGTTTCGCTTGTGAGCTTCACACTTGAAACTACATTTATATTTTATCTCGGTCAATCTCTGCTATACAAGCTTTATTTCAGCGCTTTACAAAACAGGATCTAGGGAGCATATATGAAAAGCTACATTCGCAAGTGTCAGTATAAAACAAAAAGGAATATGTCTTTTGACTTTATATTTAGACAGAGACGCTCTTCGCTTTGGCAATGTGGTACATGCATACAAAAAACTTCAATGCATCTTAAAATGCACTACGAAACGTATGTCTTTTTTTAGTCTTTCGTCATGTTCTGTGATATTTACATTTAGAATAAATGAAAATCCCAAAAGTAGTTATGTAGTAGCTAGTAAGTTATACAAAATTTACTTTAATGTGGTTAATTTAGTTTTTTACGTAAAACAAATGTCTATATAACAATACCTTAGTTCTTATTCGTGTACTATTTTATATTGACTTTATATATAATGGGAATTACTATTCCGTGCCAAGATCATATTATAAAAACAAGACATTGTTACTATAATGTATTTATTGTAATGTTCAATTTTATTTTAATTTTTCTTGTAAGCCAACAAATCTCATAAATGCTGCAGCTGTCGATTCTACTCGTTGTTACTTTTCATTATAACTTTTTACTTAAATCTCTGCTCCTTTGAAGATTACTGTAACAATCTATTAAAAGGCAGCTAATCGAATAATCATATTAAATTTAAAAGTCCTCTTAGCCCTTGAAAACGTGGGAGATTATTACTAACTTGACTAAACTAAATTAATATAATATTGTAAAGTTTAACAAAATGCAGGAATGAGTTGTTTGTATATTTAAATTACGTGAAGCAGACGTCGAATCTTTGAATATTTAGTTTTTTTTTAATATTGTGTTATACATAAAATAAAAGTCAGTGCGTACAAAGTACAAAGTCAGAAGTGACACTTCTTTGGCAAACTAATTTTTAAATTTTTTAAATTTTAAATTTTTAATTTAAATTTACACAAATGTAAAACTTTAGATTTCCGAGACATAGAGGGAGGGAAAAAACAAGATATGTTAGAAATATAATGAATTTAAATATTAAAAGTGTCGAATATTAATACAAATAACTTATTGAAATCTAAAATGACGAATTGTAAATAAATGCCATGTGTTTTTTGTCAATATTAGAAATCATTAATTAAATTTTGGTTTTAAATAAAAAATTAAAAAAAGAGAATTTATGAATTATTTTTATTTTATGAAGAATAGTGTATTACATTATTAAATGACGAGTGGCAAATTAAAATGCCACATGTTATTTGTAAATATTAAAACTACCTAACCTTCAAACGAATTAGCATAAACGCTGCACATCTTCGGTAGGCTAAACACGTTTTACATTCTTAAAACCCTCATGCGCCGAAAGAAGTTTCACTTCACAAATGTTTGTTAATTTTAATGCATTTTTAGATTCGACATACTACACAAATGTTCTGGAGATACTTAAAGAAACATATTTCTTTAAATAAAGGTTGCAAACTTTTCCCGTTGCTAATTGTAATATCATCGTTATTTCTTTATCTGACAGATTAAAGATAACATTTTTTCCATCGTTAAAAATAACAATATTTCTTGAATTACTAAAAAAATCAAATATACGGGCTGAAAATGTGTTTTTGGCATGTCTAGTTTTATAAGAGGGGGATGTTAAATTGTTTTTTGCATAGCTAAAAACAAATAAAATACTTTTGGCTTAAAAGGGTTTAACAGCCTCGTTGGTGATTTGGGTTTAACAGTAATGCGAATACTTGCTTTGCTAGCAGAGGTCCTAGGTTCGAATACCAGTAGGATGTATTTATAAATCTTCGGCAGTGCCTAGTTACCCGAAAAGACGTACCGCCAAGCAAGAGTGTGTTCCGGTGCGATGCTGTGTAGAAACCGAAAGAGGTAAATTGCCTCTTTACCACAGTAGCGCACTTCCATCATAGACTGTATCATCACTTTCCATCACAAGTGCAGAGTAAGTAGTGCTAACCTGTCAGCAATAAAAAAAGGTAAATTGAAACAACCTATGTATGTATCTCACTGCCGTATTGGTCTAGTGGTTGGCATGTTCGACTATAGACATGAGGTCCTGTGTTCGAATCCCGGGTCGTGATAATTCGAAATAGATATTAAGTTTTCTGTTAGGATTTTTTCAATATTTGCCCGAAGTTGGGAAAAATTTGGCGGTGTGATCCACCCCCGTGCCTGGGAGAGCATGTTAAGCCGTCGGTCCTGCGCCTGATCTCTCTCCGGTCGTGTCGAATTAACGTCACGTCGGACTATGAGAGTGAAGGAATAGAGAGTACATTTGTGTACTATGTCTGCCAATCCGCAGCGGTGCAGCATGGTGGGTCTATGCTCTAAAAACTTTCTCGCATGCGAGTGAGGAGGCTTGTGCCCAGCAGTGGGACGGTACTGGGCTGCTACTTACTATGTATGTATAATATGAATGCCCATCACGTGGCAAGACCATGAAATACGCGGACTTAACCGCATGAGATAATTGCCTCAGCTTTCGCATATGTCAATTGCCAGACAGAATGTACAATGAAACTTTTTTTGGCGATTTTTCAAGTTATTTACTGCTGGTTGCGACAATTACACATTTTTATAGTCAATACTAATTTGCTACACCTGTTATCTACTACTTGAATTATATTTGTCTAAAGATCAAAGCGTGACTATAAAGGAATGGAGATTGGACAGATAATTTTACAAAACCTCTCTAACTTGCGTTATGCGAACGATACTGACTTGTTTGCAACGCTTCTGAAGATGGAATGTGACAGAAAAAGACAACGAAATAATAATATATGTTACACACACACACACACACACACACACACACACATATATATATATATATATATATATATCAATGTCAAAGTCAAAAATCCTGTACCGTGGGCTCCTATATAAAACCATGTAAACATAATTGTGAGCTGCTTTTAACCCGTTTTTACTTCAGTGCATAAATCAAGCTCCATTATTTATAACATAAAATTAAAAAAGGATAAAAATAGAACAGTAGAAATTTTTATCTTATATTTTCGCCCTATATACATTAATACTATAATAATAATAATAACATAGCCTTGTCGATGTAACTCGTGTAGCTTTTAATCCTCTGGAAATATGGAGAAATTTATATCGAATTGTCCCTCTAAATTATTCCTGATTTCACTAAATTACAAAAAAAAATTGTAATGGTTTTGGGGAGCTCAATCTGATACGTACAGAGTACATAAAAATAAATTATATAATATATGTATTACATAAACAATTACAGAACCTTGTTTTGATCATTACTTTATAATATAGCTAATTATATCCACACCAAAGCTTCAATATGGTCCATATTATATGGTTTTAATACCAATCCTTACTGATGCTTTTGGACATAAAATAACCTGCATTATTAAGAAAGAAATAGGAACGAACAGACGGATAAATCGATAAATCATCTAACATACCGACGCGTTTAATAGCTAAAGTATTATTTTAACAAAAGAAACAAGTACTTCGGACCTTTTTAATTGGTATACATACGAAAATTAGGAATTTTAGTATCTTTTTACCATTACCTCAATTGTTACATTAGACATTACATTAGATAGCAAACTTTGTTCCGACTCAGAATCAATAAATTAAAAAGCTGGACGGTGTCAGAATGTTTCAAGTTTAATAAAGATTGTTATAAAAAAAACGCGACCTTTACGCATAAATTCCCGCCATAGTTCGTAAAATATTATAGTTGCGATCGGAAATTGTTGGTTGTTAATATCAAATGTAAAAAAAAATTAAAAAGAAGTATTCTTTTATTGGTAATTTTATTTCTAAACGACGGCACCAATATTAAACGTTTGACATACACATCCAATAAAATGAAAAAAAAAAAACTTCAATTTTGAATTTAATTTAATTTCTGAACGTTTTTTAATTAAACAACGGGACGAACATCAATGAAATAACAGGCTATGGTTTCAAAGAGAATCTCCCCTCGTTATCTCCCCGAATCTCTTCACCGCGCCGATGGAAGAACTCTTTAAACTAATGGAGTGAAATGGACTGAGCATCAACATAAACGGCGAGAACATCACTCATCTACGGTATGCCGACGACGTAGTTTTTATGGTAGAAACTCTGGAAGATCTTAATCGTCATTCTCGCTACAACCGATGGACGTCCACTGCTAGATATAGGTCTCACGTCCACACGGCCCGATCTTGCGCAACCTGGTTGCAGCGGCTACCGGCGACCATGTTGCTGTCCTCGGTCCACCTTGTGAGGGGGTCTGCCTACACTGAGCCTTCCGGTGCGGGGTCGCCACTCCCAGTCAACGTCCGATGGATGATGGACGTTGAAGATCTTAATACAATGCTCGAATACCTCAACAGAGCTTCTCAACAGGTGGGCCTAAATATGAATATGGATAAGACGAAACTTATGCCCAATATCCATGTTCCGCTCCACCCAGTTATCGTTGGAAACTCTGCACTCGAAATTGTTGACGACTATATATACCTGGGACATATAGTCAACCGGACAAGACGGTTGGGCAACCTTCGGAAACCTATGTAAGATGTTTTCCTCCAATATCCCTCAGTACCAGAAAACCAAAGTCATCGAACAGTGCGTGATGCCATTGATCACCTACGGATCGGAAACGTGGTCGCTGACTATGGGTCTCATTCTAAAGTTCAAAGTCACACAGCGTGCAGTGGAGAGGACTATGCTTGGAGTTTCTCTACGCGATCAAATCAGAAATGAGAAGATCCATAGAAGAATCAAAGTCACCGACATAGCCCTAATAATCACGAAGTTGAAGTGGCAAAAGGCGGGGCACATAGTCCGACGTACCGATGGACGTTGGGGTTCGAAGGTGCTGGAATGGCGACCCCGCACCGAAAGGCGCAGTGTACGCAGACCCCCCACAAGGTCGACCGAGGAGGGTTGTCGGTAGCCGCTGGAGCCATCGGTTGAAGTGAGTGAGTGATATAATAAGAAAAGAGGTAGAGACTTGAATTTTGGTAGGAATATTCCTTTTGCCGAGTAAAGGTCAGCTAATAACGAAATTACACCCGCATGCGGGGTTGTGGGGGTGTTATACGTATGTTTCTTATTTGTAAAACAATTTGCCTAAATTAATGTAAATGCTACCCAAAAAACATTCCACGCAGACGAAGTCGTGGGTTCAGCTCTTATATATATATAGATGAAAAATCATGTAAGCTTTACGATCTCGCTTACTACAAGTAAAGAATTTACGCGTAAACATTACGGGCAGGTACTAGTTAATTACATAAATAATTCCAAGTGCTAATTTTACACAACGCGTCAACATTTATTATTACAACGTGATGGAGCACGCTATAAATTATAAAATCCTCACATGTTTACATAGTTTCCAAGTTGATCATAACATTTACGGGCTCCCGTATTTATAGACTGGAGTTTACATTTAGTTCTATTAATTTAGGTGCACCTGCATTTGCGATTAGCATGAGATTAGACATAGATTAGACGTGTGCCGGAATCTATGCCAAATGTCTTAGTCTAAGAATT
Source organism: Elymnias hypermnestra (assembly GCA_015832385.1). NCBI lineage: Eukaryota > Metazoa > Arthropoda > Insecta > Lepidoptera > Nymphalidae > Elymnias > Elymnias hypermnestra. The sequence goes on along the minus strand of JACTOM010000152.1, from coordinate 6,128,512 downwards.
AATATTGTCTAAGATTGAAACGACCTGAATATTACACGGAACTCTGCAATTGTCCAATTACGTGTTTCTGGCACCATTGTTGAAGTTATTCTTCTTTTGGCGCGTCAGGGAAAAGTTATGAGATTAAATTTTTACGATGCGCGTGCACACCATTACAAAAAACTGACATCTTGATGTTAGCTATAGTCAACATTTTAGATTTTTTTAATATTTGATAATTGTATAATACCTTAATTATTTTATTATATACTTGATAGATATATTGTGATATTAAAAATATCAACGTGACATGTTTATCAAAATTATAAGTTTCAGACTCGACTATAGAAAACAGATTATAAACTACTTATATCCATTGAAAGTTACTTTCCCTTTATTATTTTCGAATCTTTGGCCTTTGCCTTGCATCGAGTGAACGAATGATGGATGTATTCGATTTGAAAAGCAACAAAAACTACGGCGTGGATTTATGGTTAAAATATCGAAGATATAACTCTTCCTTATATATTACTTTGCATTTTTTTATGCAATCAAGCGTGTATTTCAATAAAACATTAAATAATCGCGCTAAAAGTCAAAAGCGCTACAGTGCACCCCCCTCGACCCCCCTGTGTTAACCAACATAGAGGCGTCTGTGTGTCAGGTGGGCATGACCGGCCATCAGTCGATCGTGCTAGCATCAGTTTATTTATCGCCCACAAAGAAAGTGCTAGAGAGCGATCTCAGAGCTCTGCTGGAACTAGGGGATTCCGTCCTTCTGGGCGGTGACCTGAACTCCAAGCACGAGCTGTGGGGCTCCCGTAGAACTAATGTAAATGGTAGAATACTAGCCAGGATCAGCAACACACCAAATTGCAGCTTCTCGGTTCTAGCTCCACTGGAACCGACCCACTATAGCCATAGCCAAGTCAATGCTCTGGGAGATATATTAGATGTGATGCTCCTGAAGAATATCACCCTTCAGGTGAATTCCTTGGAAGTATTGCATGAGCTATCCTCAGATCATCTGCCGGTCCTTGTCAGACTAGGACAGGTTGATCCCCTTCCCATGCCAACTAAGAGAATCATTGATTGGAAAAAGCTCTCAGAGCGACTCCAATCCAGTGATTCCGCGTCTTTAAACGAAATTCCTGACCAAATTGAGTCGGCGGATGTCGCCAAATCCGCCACCTCTCTTTTAACTTCTCACATTGGTGAGGTTCTGTCGGATTGCTCCCGGGATATCCCCTGCGACGTCGGTCGCAGGAGACTCCCGGACGATGCGAGAGAACTCATCAGGATTAAGAATGCCCACGCACGAGCGCACGCCGCTTACCCCACACCAGAGAATCGAAGGAGACTCTGGAGATCTTTCAGAGAAGTAAGAGAAAGACTTACGGAACTCAGCGACGACAGATGGGACCGGAAACTAGGAGAACTTGAGCCCTCGCACAAGTCCTTCTGGTCCCTTTCTAAAAATTTAAAAAATGATAGGCGCGAACCGATGCCGCCCCTTGTCCGTCCGAATCAAAGTCCAGCATTCGACGATGCTGATAAGGCCGAGTGCTTGGCCGACAGCATAGAGCAACAATGTTCCCCCAGTACCATAAGCGTGTCCCCCGCGCAGGTCACGCTTGTTGAAAACAGGCTCGCTCAATTAGAGCTCGCGTCCCCCACGAGTGAGCCACTCGAACCAACTACGACAGATGAAGTGCATGGAATTATCAAGGGACTCCACGCCAAAAAAGCCCCGGGGCCTGACGGGATCACCAATAAGGTGCTCAAACGTCTCCCCAACAGATTTTTGTGCCTCCTGGTACTCATTTTTAATGCTCTTCTAGCAGCCTGTACATTCCCTGACGAATGGAAAGAAGCCATCGTCATAGGGATACATAAGCCAGGAAAACCCAGTAACCTGGCTACTAGTTATAGACCTATTAGTTTACTCAACACTCTGGGTAAAGTGTATGAGATAATAATCCTTAAAAGACTCAAGGCTACGGTAGAGGCCATGAGACTCATCCCCGACGAGCAGTTCGGGTTCAGACCCCAACACTCGTGCGTACAACAGGTGCACCGCCTCACGGAGCACATCCTCGAAAATATCTACCACACCGGTAGAGGTCCTACCGGTGCAATCTTTCTCGATGTGGCGAAAGCCTTCGATAAAGTGTGGCATGCCGGCTTGATTTACAAGCTGGACCACCTCCAAGTGCCAGATAGATTCGTATTTTTATTGCGAGACTATCTCTCAAACCGTTCCTTCAGGTACCGCGTCGAGGGCACCCTGTCCTCATCGCGCCCTCTCAGAGCAGGAGTCCCCCAGGGCTCGGTGCTCTCTCCAATCCTATACACGCTGTACACATGTGACTTTCCAAGCACAGAGCGTGTACACTTTGCTCAATTCGCGGATGACACCGCTCTATTCACCACCTCACGTGACACCAATCTGATCACCTCGAGACTTCAGAAAGCGGCCAATCGCATCGCCGAATGGTTTCGCAAATGGAGAATCGAGGTGAACCCTGAGAAAAGTGTAGCAGTGCTTTTCACAGGAGTGAAGAGGATTTGGGATCGCAAACTGCCTAACATTAAGCTTTACGACATGGACATCCCATGGAGTAAAGAAGCCAAATATCTTGGAGTTACCCTAGATAAAGCCATGAACTTTAGTAAGCACATTCGCAATGTTCGTGGCAGAGCCGCGTTTGTGCTTGGTAGATTATCCCCTCTCATCTGCAAGAAAAGTAAAATGTCACTTCGCCACAAGGTGACACTCTACAAAACTTGCATCCGCCCCATCATATCGTACGCCAGCATCGTCTTCGCACACGTGCCAGCCTATAGACTGGCCCGTCTGCAGACGCTGCAAAATAGATTCATGAGGATGGCCACGGGATGCCCCTGGTACGTCCGAAACGTCGATCTACATAGGGACTTAGAACTCCCCACGATAAAGAGTCATTTTAAAGAGCTCTCCGAAAATTATTTCGAGAGAGCCATAAATCATAGGAACCCACTAGTGGTTAACGCGTCCTCTTATAGGATCCGTCTTAACGTTCCGCCTAGGAAGAGACGGCCTAAATATGTCCTTAACGACCCCGACGATACGATAACTATCGACAATCTACCTTACCAGGTAGGGACAGACACATACACAAGCGATACACAGCGATTCCGCCGGCGGAGTCGAGGTCCCCGATTTCTGACGTCACCCGGACGTGGACTTCACCCACGTTCCCGGGGGCGCTTCTGATTCTTCCTTTTCAGGTGATGTTTCAGCGATAACGTCGCTCCAAGCCGAGGCTCGGTCTCGCAGGAGACGCCCTTGGAGCGGCGTTTCCCCGGAGAGCGAGCCCTTTTCAGGGCTCGCACTCGAAATGTGGCGGCCTCCTTAAGAGCCCGTCCTTCTCCCGGTTACGCTGTAAAAGCCAGTAGGGCTAACAGCTAAACACAGTTCGAAAAAAAA
>JACTOM010000152.1:6078016-6124358 GCA_015832385.1 Elymnias hypermnestra | reverse complement strand
TGCCCATACCCAAATTGCCCCACTCTCAACTCTGCCCCACTTCGTTCGCCGAGTTTTGCGTTGAAATCACCCATAACAACGTTGTAGAAGGTCCTAGAGGTATGCATGGCTTTGGAAATGTCCTCATACATAACCTCTACATCATCATCTGGATGCGATGATGTGGGTGCGTAAACCTGGATGACCTTCAGCGAATACCGTTTGGTAATTCTGAGTATCAGGTACGCTACCCTGTTGGACACGCTGTTAACTTCTACAACGCTGTTGACGAGAGATTTGTGGACGAGGAACCCGACACCACCTTGGGACTGGTGTTCGCCCTCCCGGTAGTAGAACAAGTTACCGGATTTGAGGATTATCGTGTCCTCCCCCTCTCTACGGACTTCCGATAATCCTATAATATCCCAGTGTAACTTGTTTACTGCTTCTTCCAGTTCGAAGATCTTTTCGTCGGTCCTCAAAGTGCGTGCGTTGTATGTTGCCAGGTCAAGTCGTCGGGGTTGGCAGCGGAATCTCTTCCGGAGATTCTTAGCACCCCCTGCCCCGCCGTTACCGTAACCGCTGCCAGAGCTAGGAATAGCGGGGCTGCCGGGGACTGGGGGCCATTGCTGCCTTGTTATAATCATACGTGGATTTGCCATAATCACCACGCTTGGCAGGCGGGTTGGTGATCGCAGTGCTGACCTTCTCGCACCGATAACGCTGCTGCCCGTTATCGGTCTGTGGCATTTAGGCCAGCGGAGAATGGATATACCGCCATTTGTCGGTGGGATGTTATAAATAGGAAGTGTCGGTAATTCAAGAAAGGGAGTTACGGGGGGTATTTGGGTTGGGATTAGGACATTACTGCCGCGGAGAGGATAGTGTAGAGCGGTAGTAACAGCTCGAGGTACCCGGGGTCGCTTACCCGCGTGCTTAGTTAGTAACCGGACAGATTATCTGACTAAGCACCCTCTGGGTTAGAAGAATTCCTGTCTTGTCCTATTTGGCTCATAATAGTTTTTAATCAATAAACCAATGGTGCGAGTATTAACTTCGCTATTATTATAGTTCAGGGTTGGATTTTCGGTAGAGTAAACTCAAATCCTTTTTATCCTCTACCAAATAAAATAAAAATTAAAGGTGCGTGCGTACATAATACATATGTCAGAAATGAAACTTCTTTAGCAAATTAATTTTTTAATTCTTGTTTATATTTATATATATCTAAAACTTTAGATTTGCGAGACTTAGAGGGTGGGAAAAAGGAAGACGTGTCAGGAATTCAATAAATTTAATTGTCATTAAAATATTGAAAGTGACGAAAATTGATACAAATTATCTATTGAAATGCCAAATGACAAACTGTAAATAAAAATGCCACTTGTTTATTGATAATATTAGAAATTATTAATTAAATTTTGGTTTTGAATTTTTATTTTATATTTTATGCAAAATTCAGGAAATGACGTGTGGCAAATTAAAATGCCACATGTTACTTGTAAATATTAAAACTACCTACCTAACCTTCAAACGAGTAAGCATAAAAAACGTTATACATCTTCGTGACGCTAATCACGCTTTCCATCCGTAGAAATTTTACCCTCATGCGCCTAAAGAAGTTCCACTTCAAAATGAACATTTTACCCAACCTTTGCCATCAGCTGTCTTATTTAAAGTCCATCCCACTCATATTCGATCTCGACTTAATTTCATACATGCGATAAAATTTAATATTAAATATAATTAAATAATATCTATCAATTTATTTACCGTGCTATTATTAGTTTATTGATTAATCCTGTTATATTGAAACTATTTTGCACTGATCTTGTTTTCATAAATATTAACATTCAATTCGAAAGAAATAATTTGTAAGTTCGAATTATTCGCAAACCAGTAGTAAAAAACCGATGAGAAACTCAGTACTTACTTTTTCAGACAAAGTTTTTGTAGCTTACAATATTTTGCTTCTGTTTGCAATTTGAATCAAGTTCAGACATTTTTATGATTTAAATAATCGTCGGCATTATAACATAACTGTCTCATTGGTCTAGTGGTTAGCATGTTCGACTACAGACGCGAGGTCCTGGGTTCGAGTCCCGGGTCTCGCCAACTCAAAAGTCAATATTGAGTTTTCTATTAAGATTTTCTCAATATTTGCCCGAAGTTGGGAAGTTGGCGGTATGATCAACCCCCGTGCCTCGGAGAGCACGTTAAGCCGTCGGTCCTGCGCCTGACCTCTTGGATTCCCGTCACATCGGTCTACGAAAGTGAAAGAATAGAGAGTGCACTTGTGTACTATACCTGCCAATCCGCAGTGGAGCAGCGCGGTGGGTCTATGCTCTAAAAACCCTCGCTCCTCGGAGTAAGGAAGCCTGTGCCCAGCAGTGGGACGTTAATGGTCTGCTACTTACTTTTTTCTTTTTGTATTATAACATATTCCGTTTTGTAAATTGACGTTTTTTTTTTAAATAATGCATTTGCGGTATCTAATTAAAAATACGTAGGCTTAATCCGACAAGGAATCAATAAACCTTTTACACCTTATTTCGCATATTTCATAACTATTTCGCATTTTTGCTGTATTTGTGTTTATAAAACGTTATTCAATATAGCAACGGTACTATAAAAATTGATTTTTCTTCAAATTTCAATAATTTCTATTTTGACATTCAACGTGAACGTGATCTGTAATGAAGTCATCGTCATCACTATCTCATCGTCTTACACTTCTGTCTGTCACATGAAAAGTTATGTAACCAAATTGATAATTGATCTTTCAGACACGTCAGGAGAAATTATCTGGCAATGCGTCGAACATATGAGATTTACTACTGCTTGCTAATACTATCGATATTCTTAAATAATTTACACACCTGTTAACCCTATTGATCTTATTGACATGTGTTCTCTGTGAAAATACAGTGCAATTCCGATATTTCGAAACTTGAGAGACTTCGAAAGTATTCCTTACATCAAGTAACTTTTTACAATGAAGTTTGATATTGAGGTTAGGTTAAATAACAAGGTAAAAAGCAGCCTATACGTCCCAAAGCTGGGCATTCCTTTCTCATGAGAGTGTTTTTTGAGCATGTAGCCATCACATGTTGGCACACAAGTTCACTTTCATAGTCCGATGTGATGGCAGTCCAACACGACCGGAGAGAGATCAAGCGCAGCACCGACGGATTAACGTGCTATCTTCCTAAGTTCAGGCAAATACAGAGACTTTCTTAAGAAAACACAATATCATTATTGAATTCGCCCGTTCCGGGAATCGAATCCAGGAAATCATGTCCTTATCCAAGAAATCTGACCACCAGACCAATGATGCAGTTATTACTTTCAATCAAACATCAATGACTGTCATCGTAAGAATCAGTAGAAGAAAGGATAATGTTATTTATAGTTTGCATATTGAAAAAATGCATTGATTAGAAATTCGTTATAAAAAGGATTACCATAATTGTATTCGTAACGTAAAGGTTTACGTTAAGAATTAATATTTACAGGCAGTCGTAAAAGAATCAAAATAAAAATCATTATATTAAAGTTATACTGTATAATCCTATTGCATAAATTGGACGCTTTTAAACTTCTTTAGGTGCACGAGGGTAAAATTTTTACGGATGAAGCACGTGATTAGCGTCACAAAGATATGCAGCGTTTTTTATACTAATTCGGTGAAGGTAGTTTTAATATTTACAAATAACATGTGGCATTTTAATTTGCCACTCGTCATTTAATAATTGAATATACTATTTTTCATAAAATATAATATAAAAATATTTCATAAATTCATTTTTCTAAATTTTAAATTCATAAACAAAATTTAATTAATAATTACTTACATAGACATAAAACGCGTGGCATTTTTGTTTACAACTCGTCATTTAAAACTTTTAATATTTTAATGATACTTAAATTCGTTTAACATACTTCTCCCTATTTCCTTGTCTGTAAGTCTAAGGAAACCTAGTGTTGACTTAAAAAATTGTTTGCCAAAGAAGCTTTACTTCTGAGATGTGTACTTTGTACGCACGCACTTCTAATTTAATTTTTTTTTAATAATGTAATATACTATTTTTAATGAAATAAAAATATTTCATAAATTCTCATTTCAAAATTATAAATTCAAAAACAAAATTTAATTAATAATTTGTAATATTGACAAAAAACAAATGGAATTTTTATTAACAATTCGTTTTAAGATTTCAATAAATTATTTTTATGAATTTTCGACACTTTTAATAATTTAATGATACTTAAAATCGTTAAATTCTTGACATATTTCCCTTTTTTCCCCTCTAAGTCTCGGAAATCTAAAGTCTTAGATTTGTATAAATATAAACAAAACTTGTAAATTAGTTTACCAAAGAAGTTTTACTTCTAACATATGTACTTTGTACTCACGCAGTTTTAATTGCTAAAATTATCTATCTGTATATTTTACAAAATTAATGATTTATTCACGCCGATATCATGCCAAAATTATATATAGTAGTCAAATAAATAATGTAATCTATTGCTGTATTATTTCAAAATATATCTCGGTGTGTGTATATGTCCATTGCAGTATGGCGAGTGCTTTAATAATTCAACACACGGTTCCAGAGCCAAATTGTGTCACAGAATATGATACTTTATTATGCCATTATATATCTAACTTTTCATCCCGTTAACACTGCTCGTTGTGTTCCATATATTATACTTGACAAGGAGTAAACAGCAATATTTTGATAGAGCTTTCAAAATAATATTCTGTTAATAAGAGAAATAAATAGATTTTACACTTTCATCCCATTTTAATGGCAAAAAACTAGGGTACATTTTCTAAAATAGTATAAGGTTAACTCTACATATTGCTAGTAAAATTGCTAGTAAAACTATATCATTATTATTTATCAGGATAAATGGTAAGATACAGTTTGGTAGTATACTGAACTTGTGTAAATTAATGTAAACCTTGATTGTTTCATACACTATTATACTACTAGTTTGATATTGTGTAGATAGAATGACGTTTTTCTAATAGAGATCTAACGATATAAGCTATATAGATCAATTAAATACAAGTCATTTAACATTCAATGTCTCTAACATTTAGCAAAAACCGTAATGAATTTAATGATATACCGTCGGTTTTAAATTATATGATTGATGAAGTATTTGAGTTTAATTTATACACGAATCACAAGTGCTTCGTCTGTTTATTCCACCTTGATATAATAACAATAATATTTATTTATTTGGTGCAACAAAGGCCCATTTGTTAAAAACATTTTTACTTAAAAGCTATGTAAGTGAAAAATAAAAATGAAAATAAAGGATTAAAAATATTTAAACTTAAACTATCTAACTAACTAACTACTAACTATCTATAGAAACTATCTCACCACACCAAAACAGATATAAATTTCTGCTGGATTGGCGAGTCGCGTTTTCCCGCTAGCATTTTCAGGATATTGTTGGAGCTCGAGTGCAGTCTTGCCAGGAGGGATGACGTCCTCTTTATGATGATGGCATAAAAGTCATCCGTTCTCTCCTGCGCAAACACGCTTGAAGCTGAGCAAAACCGCGGCAAACCCAACAATATCCTGAAGCCATTATTGTATTGTACCCTTAATGTGTCTATCGACTTCAAAGTGTAGTTGACCCACAGACTCCGGGTGTAAAAGGTTTGACAATACGCTTCAAATAATGTTATTTTAGCCTCTTTGCTACACTGTGCGAACCTGCGGGCCAACATGTTACACCTTACTGATAAGGATCTTCTTTCCCTCTCATTGTCTATTGATCCGTAAGGTCCTCCGCAACAAAGTGTCCTAGGTATTTAAACCAGGTTACTCTTCTTAACAGAGTCCCATTTAGAAAAATCCAAGGTTCATATTGCACATGTTTGTGGGGGGCCTTAATAACCAGATATTCGCTTTTTTGCCAGATATAGAGATATGCCAGATGAATTACACAATGGTATCATGAAGGCAGTAAAAGGAGTGCAAATCTGTACTGTCATGTTAGGGAATATGTCAATGCTTAACCTTAGTATTAAGGTGGTCCTCTGGTAGCAACTTCGTTTAGCTTCAACTTCGTTCTTCCTGTCTTTTCTAATTTCCACAAGAATAGGATCACTTTTGACTATTGACATTGATAGTCACTATTTCTTCAGGTGCCTGTTTCTTAAGTAAATCAAAATTTGTCTGCTATCGATTTGTTGAAGTTAGAAGATCAAGGAAATAGAAACCATCCTTGAATGAATACCGTTTCTTTGGAGTAGGAACAGGAATGATCATTAACTTTGGCACTAAACGTCCTCTCTTAAATGGCATTCAAAAGCACATCCTTGCCGAGGTCGGCTGCACTACTTTTATATCCTTCTTGCAAAACTAACGAAACGATTAGGTACCAGAAAAAGATGATGTGTTAAGTCACTATATTGAACTACATCCTAAAGTTTTCTCCTTCCAGAGAGAAAGAAACATATAATGCATGCTTTTTCTTTGAAATTTTGAATGGGGAAAGTTTCTTCTGATTTAAACCCGGATATAATATCGAGCCTTAAAAGAAATAGGTGGTTAGGTTTACCGTTTCAGATTTACTAAAATTAAACTCGAGTGAAAACTGGATTGCAGTTAAATAAAACTTTTTTATTATTACTCTAACGAAAGTTTCACTTGTATTATATAGTTTCAAATGGTAACATTAATATATAATTGTTGGAAATATCAGGCGAAATATTCAAATCAAAATTATATTACACACATTTACCCTGAAAAGTGTGACTGTAATTCGATTTGATATTATTACTCGGAACTGTCTTATTTCATACTACAAATAGCTCAGTAGTTACGGGCCAGTGTAGACCGAACCCTGAACTATATTTGGAAATAATGGCATCCATCCAATGGAGTGTTAATTAATTTATGTAATAAATTTGAAACAAATGAGTAGTTCGAACGCTCTGCCTGTTTGTCGAACAACGATAGTACATTCCCTGGTTACCAAATGTATACTTTTACTAGGACATATTTTAAGTGAATTATTATATTAATGCCCTCAGATGTAGATGTCTAATCAAATTAAAAATTGCGTATACAAGGATGCTTTTACAATACTTTTGAATTGTCAAATATAGCTATATTAGTTTCAATTGATAATACGACTTAAAATTTAAAGTTGTGAGAGTCCCATCACGCTCTATTCGCGCTTTTTTCAAATGTTAAATATACGCCGGCAAAATAGTGATTAGATAAAACCGAAATGCAAAACCTTTAAGACATAAAGCAATATCGTTTTTACTCCAATATAAATACCTATTTAAACTCAAACTCGTCTAATTGTAGGAGTCTCACAAATTTTTATAATCTAGTAGTACTAGTGCTTTAGTTAGCTATTAGTGCTTTTCGCTTGCTTAATAGTGCGAGTACTAGCTTTGCTAGGAAAATTCCTGGCTTCGATTACTGGAAGGGCAACTTTAGGTAATCGTATTAAGCATTACCAGTAAAGAAGTTATACTGAGCACGAAATTGCATTTCAAGACGATGTTGGGCAAAAAATGTTTAGACTTACCTTTGATCAAGTTATTGCACTAACATCTTAGGTTCTGATGCCGAAGAGCTTCAAAGGATAAGTTCCCTTTCCGAGAGGACTTTGACATTCCGGTGGCGGGCAATGTTACAGTGGAAGCGATCATGCCCGTTTTAGACGGCTGGCTTTCAAGAAGGCATGGTGGCTAGACTTCAGCTTGGTGCAGGTGCTTACCGGACACAGATGTTTCGGGAAATACGTGCACCAGATTGTGGGGTGCGAGAATTTACCTGTCTGTCTCGAATGTGGAGCTCTCGTCGATACGGCGCACCATACGGTGGCGGAGTGACCAGCTAGGAGGGCACAGCAGTATCTCTTAATGTCCTTAGCTTGAAATTACCTTTAGCTGCCGAAAATAATTACCACAATGACTGGCAGCGAAGCGGGATGGAAGGCAGTTGCTTCTTTCTCTGAGACGTGCAAAAGAGACACTGGGGAGGGAACGCAATGCCGCGGGTCATTGCCCTCATCCCAATCATAGGAGAGTAGAGAGCAGTAAGTAAAAACAACTAAAGGTTTACTAAAAATATTATGTAATTAAAATTGCGGAAATTCCGTCACAAAATAAAGATTTTACATAACCAAACAAGAAAATAAATAACATGATGTGCTGTTTTTATTTTCACAGTGAAGAAATTCAACATTTTGGATTCACCATCCGTTCGTTCATTCATTTCATAAGCCGGTAAATCGCTGCACTCTAGCTTTATACTTTAGAAAATAAAATATTAATGAAATAGATATGGGAACCCTAGTTTTAACTAATGTATTGCGGCCTTAACAATAACTGTTAAAAGCGATCGCGTGGCCAAAACCAGATTACTCGTGGTTTGTGCGGGATGAATGAATCCGAGCCAACCTGGGTGATATAGTCGCGCGTCTGAAACTAGTCGCGCAGTTTATACAGCTGAAAGGGCTTGTGTTCCTCGTTCTTTGGTTCGGCATTGCCTATACTTTGTCGCTTTTCTTTTAGTCCAAACAATGGTGAGATTATTTTGTGTTTTGTGAAGTGAATAATTGCATTACGCCACCTTTTTTCCAAACAATAGTGGGCCAGGGTGACAAGTTTCTAGGAATCCACGCATTTATTTCAAATTTAATTTTTAACTATACCAAAACCCGAATTATAACGCTTCTCCTCCTGCCTTTCCTTGTACCAACTTAGGCAATTAACTTAGGCTGTGACCTAAGGGTCACACCAATATATTTAACTTTAAATAATTCCTGGTTCATTAAATAATTCCTGATTTAAGAAAATATTCAATTGTAGCGGCATTTTAATGTCAAAACATAGTGTGGGAATTTTTTTTTTTTTTAATTCATGACGACGAAGTTTTTGAGAACTTTGAAGAGAGTGGAAAAGTGAAGCACTTCTCCTATTGACAGGCTCATACACTTTTTAAAATTGTTCGTATTTTAACAAAGTTTTAATTGGGTCTTTACTCTGCAGTTTCGATCGCGACCTTTTTACATTTAGATGAACTAGAAGTTGATTTTACGTAAAACAAAGCGAGATTTGTAAATTCCAAGTTAGAAATAAGTAGCAATCGTTATCAAAACTGTAACTGTAAAGGTTAATTATTAACCTACTCAAAGGTTCGATTTGTAGTCTTAATCTTTCTAAACAATTATAAACAGGAAATAAAAACATACTAAGTAGCTTTTAACTGATTCGACATGTTTCGCTTCTTTTATCGGATAAGATAATACAAATAACCAAAAGCAGCTAACTATTACCCATATTTATAAACTTATGCTTTTGTCTTTACAGGAAGAGCTTGACAAGGACCAAATTAACAGTACGTATATTAATAACAAGTAAGATTAGATTCAATTGATCATTAATGCAGTTGATTTTGAATTCAGAATGTTACTATTGACAAAATTATAATAAATTTACATTATTAAAATTTTAATCCTAGTTTTATTTATTGCTAGTTAACAAAAATGTTTTTTTTAGTTCTCAAAAAAGCCTTCGAGGCTTTTGATCATGAGAAAAAGGGCTGCATTGGTACAGTGATGGTTGGAACAATTCTTCAAATGTTGGGACATACAATCACAGACGATATCCTCAAAGAAATCATCAATGAAGTGGATGTAGATGGTCAGTTTTTTTTTCATTCCTACTTTAATTACTTCACACTCTCTATATTTCGCTAGCAGAAGCTCTGGGAAAAATTGTATTTTCGCTTTTGTCGAGATTGGTGCGAGGCTTCTGCCATGGCGAGTTACCACCCAACCAGTAAAATTGTGCCTCCAAGTAATAAACATACATTCAGGTACGATGTATGTAGGTAGGATTTCCAGTAAGTTCATAAAGATCTCTTCAAAACTCGAAGCGAGTGACACTTTATGTTAAAACAGTATTAAATCAATACTTACCTTTATTTTGCTGAAAATTTTATACAGTCATATATTATAAATAAACTCAAATAAAATGTTTAATGGGTTTAAGGAGTTCGTGCTAGTTGTCATTGGAAATGAGTAATTTTTTTTATTATATCTTTCGTTTATCTATAAATGTATATTCATAATACTTTTATAAACTCATTCTTTCGATAAAAAATAACTCAATTTGTTTAAGTATGTAAGCGTAATGATCTAAGACCATTTCTGAAAGCGTACACTTTAAAAGCAATGCGAATATAAAGAAGACTAATTGACCGATTTGGCTCGTCGACAAATTAACAAAGAGATTAATTGAAAGCCATTACACAAGTAGTTTTGTAATAGTGAGATTAAAAATACTTGAGCCTAGACATGGTATTTCCTACTCAATCTATTAATAAAGGTACCTGACATGACGTCGCAAGCCGAAACATAGTTAAGACATTAACAAAATTTTACTACTTTCCCTTTAACTAATGCTTTATATACATATTATGTGTAAGATGCGTTGCAAGAATTACAATTTTTTATTAAAAGACATAAGAATTCGATTCTATTATGAAAATGTTTTTAATCTTGTGGCTTATCGCATTTAAACCACGTGTGGTATGAATCAAATACATCACGATGACAACGAAAAAGAAAAATAATTTAGTACAAATACCGCGTTTACAAATATAACGCGATCAAAAGAAAAACATAAGTAAGAAATACTTACTCTTCCAATTAGATTATACAAATTATATTAAATAAATGAGAATTATAAAAATTACTTATATATTTATGATGATAGTTTGTCAAATATATTTTCTCGTATACAATTTTAATATGATATAGATGTTGTTATATAAATTATACAACAACTAACGTAATATTCTGTTAAATAATAGACATTTTAGTTGCACTAATAATAAAAACTTTAACAGGTAAAACTACCTAAAAACCATTCATGAAAGGTACCTATATAGTTTATTTCCTCTATTTGGAATAACATTTATAGTGATTTAATTAGTAGAGTTCTTTTATTTAATCGCAAATTGAAACTTTCCATAATTTTAAATAAAGTGACCGGTAATTTTGCAAACATCTTATAATTGTTTAAGTTATACGACATACTAATTTGGTTTGAGAAAAAAATTAAGTCACAAAAACGTTAACTCATATCAATATTTTTCGCATAGTATTAGTATTTATAAAATAGGTAAAATCTATGAAAAAGATAAAGTATTATTAACTGTGACTATTGTTCAAGGCTCAATTAATTAGGCAAGACAAATAGTACTATTTTCCGATTCTTTATAATTATATCTCAGACTCTTCTCGTGCCACAAATAAATTCGCTCTTTTTCGAAAGAAAAAAATAGAGTGAATTTCAGAATTACACTTTTCAAATCTCGCTCTCTTATCCTACCATCAATTATACCCATTTGTAAAACTCCCCACTCGAAAGATAATTACTCCACCAATCACAATCGACGTTAAAACAGCATCTGCAAACCGAATTTGTAATTAAGCAAACAAAACCGAACATGTAAACGTTGTAATAATACTTAATATAATAACAATGTCCTCAGCATAATATAACATATACATATTTACTAACATAAACAGCAATCCAACATATATAATAATAGTGATATTTAACACAATTACTAGAAAAATAATAAGAAAATACTGAATAGAACAAAGATAAAAGCATAATAGACTTGTTTATGCTGAGACAATTTATATACTTTTTTATTGCTGACAAGTAAGCTCCTGTTTGTGATCTCATCTGATGGTTACATAACGCAATCTAATATGGAAGGGCATTAACATGATAAGAGGTAATTTACCTCTAATAGCTTCTAGCATTGTAACGAAAGCCAAATGTTTTGGAGGACGTCTTTACTGAATGGGTATAGCCGAAGCCGTAGCCGAAGTTTCTCATCAATCCTGACTCTGACAAATTAGAAAAAACAATTTCTAAAATTTTTCTACCGGAGTTCAAACTCAGCACCTTTGCTAAAGATTTGTGTAAACTAAATAATGAAACATAGAAACTTTATCTGTGCTAAAATATACATTTCGCTTTGTACAAGCAGTTTGTACAAGACCGACGGCTTAACGTGCTATCCGAGGCACGTAGGTGAATCACGCCGCACATTTCTCAACTTCAGGCAAATATTGAGAAAATCTTAATAGAAACATCAATATCGATTTTTGAATTGGCCCGACTCGGGACTCGAACTCAGGACCTCATGTCAGTAGTCTAGTGGTTAGCATGTTCGATGCTAACCACAAGACTAATAATTTGAACTTTAATGTACAAACTGTTTTAAATATCAGTTGCGTCGAATTTGCCGAATATTATAAGCAAACAAGGGTTGTCACCTCACATAAAAGTAAATTTTATTTTTTTATTTATAAACTAGTATAATCTAACTACACCTCATTTGTTCGTTTAATATGGTGAAATACAATCCTTGCATTTTCATATTCAGGGGGTGTATGTGATAAATATAAAAACTTTACTACCTTACATATACAAAATCCGTGTTAGTTTACTAATAAGATATGAATTACTAAATAAGTGATATCATGAATATATTCTCTTTATATGTGGTCTATCTATATATACTAATGGTAGAATTAGGCTACAAATAATTTAAATTATAAGTTGTGAATTATTAACCCTCTACTGTCGAATACATTCACACTTCTTAATTACAGATTTTGCAAAGATTAAACAGTTAATTTGCCTAATTTTTAATGTAATAATAAGCATGCAATGAAATCATCAATTAATGATAAAAAACTTCTCTATTAATATATATACATATCTATAAACATTAACTAAGGCATCACTAGATATCTGAAACTGTAAATTCGATTCAGTAGAATATTAAATGTAGACGGTCTCTAAAATTGTCTTTCTCTATATTCTCACGGGGTCGAGTAAAGCTAATACATATATAAGCAGTAAACAATCACTCACTGACTCATTTCGAGATGTCCAGATGTACTCGCCCCACTGACTTGAAATTTAGTCGACTTATACACTGTAGGCTCTTACTAAAAATGGATATTTCCATATTCCCAAGGAAACGAATACTAATTGGGAGATACAGCCGGGTCCAAATATTAGTTATTTAAAATTCATCGTTTTGCTTGACAATACAAAAAAAAAACGAAAGACCCAAATGGAACTAGTGAATTAGAATTTTGGAATCCTAAATTTAATAAAAAACAAACCGTAAAAAACCCTTATTTCATTTAATCGAGATACCTTTATTTCAACCCACAGAAATCTTTATTTAAATTCTTTTGTTATATTTAAAAAAGCAGATTTTTTTGTAATCAAATCAAAGAACAAGAATATTTGTTTCTAATGGCAGCCCTACGTTGGATTGATGTTTGGTTATGACAGATATATGACATATCAACAGGATAAATGAAATATTAACTACTTGTCGTTTGAATTGCAGCGTTAAATAGCTATTAGCTTGAGATAATAACGTTTAATGGTTTCAATTGACTATTAATAATTAATAATGAGGCTTACTACGATACATATTACATCGTTTAATATTTAAGTGTCTATTTATAAATTATAACGGCCAGTAAAGCTTGTTAAAGCTATAATGGCCGTAACATAATACTCGTACATGATATATTGATGATATTAACATGGAATGCAACTAATTTTGAAATTCAGTTTTGTTAAATGTAAAATGCTGTATGTTTCAGGCTCTGGCGAGTTGGAGTTTGAGGAGTTCGTAACCTTAGCATCAAGGTTCATGGTTGAGGAAGATGCAGAGGCAATGCAGGCAGAACTGAAGGAAGCATTCCGTTTATATGATAAGGAAGGTATGGAAACCATTATTAAAACTTAAACTATATACATAGATAGCTTCAGTGATAAAAAAAGCAAAACTTTCTTACATAGCCTATTAATTTTTGAAAATTGTATACCTGTGTTGGGGATCAAAATTAATAGCAGATACTAAATTTAGAAGACTAATGAATTTCCGTCAAAGAATGTTATTGAATAATCTAAACTTTACCAGGTTTTTCTGTGGTTAAACCTGTATTAAGTTAAAATTAAATAATAAATGTAAATAACGTGTAATAAGTTCCATATAACATCGGCTTTATTCTTACAAAAGTAACTTTAGAGAATGTTGGTTAAAAAAATACATTGTTACTTGTTGATATTAGAAATTTCGACAGTATTTTTTTAATCAGTTCAGTACATTTTGAGTTAAACTATTATGTCTTTTCTGTACATAACAGTATTAGCTACTCCTCCCGGTATTCGGTGTCCCGGCTTATCGTGTAGTTTCAGTTCCGTAATTAACAAAAATTTTGGGAAACTCGTTCTTAATAAGCGTATACATCGAATATCAAGTCAATGGGGCGTCGCGCGAAGTTTAAATAGTCGCTGATTTTTTAAAACTCCCCATTTTTGTGAAAGAATTTTTCTTTGTGGAAACAGCCTCCTAGAAAGTACTACAAAACTATTTCAATAACACTTTTCTACTAAAAAATACACAAAATTAATTTGAAAAAAAAAAGGACTATATCTAAAATTGACACGACTAAGTAAAAATTTCTTTAAAATTACAAAGGTAACCTACACTATGATAAAATAGCGTGTTAAACTATAAACTTATTTTATTAAACCTATAATTTTTTTTTTTTTCCAACTAGGTAACGGTTACATCACGACAGGTGTTTTACGAGAAATCCTTAGGGAACTCGATGACAAAATCAGCGCTGAAGAATTAGACATGATGATTGAAGAAATCGACTCTGATGGCTCTGGCACAGTTGATTTTGATGGTGAGTAAGATATATAGTAACTCAAATCAAAAACCGATTGATTGTTTAATACTAATATTAGTTCATTTCATAAGTTAAATGAAGTGCCATTGACGATAAAAGCTCAGTCCCCGATCTCGAGAAAATGCGTGAGTGATTGATTATGTTAAATTTTGGAGCATTAAACACATCATCTATTTTTTTACTATTTCATTTTATTTGAGATTTTATACATTTTATACATATTATGGAAACATAATAGAGAACATATCAATAAAGTTAAAATTAGATTAGTAGACTGAGGACTCTTAGCTGCTGGAATGGCTCTGATTTGCTTTTTGAATTATAGTAAAGTTCAATTAAATAATTCTAAGCGGATAAGCAACATATTCCAATTGTTAAAATCGCGAAACACAAAGCGATTGAAGTTTGTCCTTGATTTGGTGCTTTGCTAAATATAATTATGTGAACATAAATATAGAAATCGTTCACGTAAAATTTTTGTATTGCCTTTGAAAGTTAACTAATATCATTCGCAAATGTAACACTCATATCTAAGTATATTAGAAGAGTCAAATACACAGCCAAAATGTACATTCATATTAAGGGTTCGAGAAATTTATAAAGAATTTTGTATTTATTTAAAGCAGATTCTTCATGCATATCAAATTTTATGAACACAAAACCATAATATAACTTTTGTATTCAGATGATCTAATTCTAAATGAATATGCATCAATGTGACAAATTATTTGCATTTTTAATGTACCTAATTGAATTTCAAACGACTATTGACTATTAATCTTATCTAGGTTGCCTAATAGTCTATTGGCAAGCAATCTCAATCGGCCAAATTCAATTGCACGTTATTATCGAGTGAGGCCGTACGGCACTCATATATCTGGCAACATGTCAAATTGTACACTCTGTTCAAAGATTAATGCATGTGATTCAAAAAGGAAGAGGTTATCAATTCGTCTGTATGTTTTTCAATGCTTGTTACCTCATGAATTTTGACTGGGTGAATCGATTTTGAGTAAGTTTTTCATGATATGAAAAGCGGTGCTTCCGGTAGGGTCCCATTTTTGGTCTAGTTCTGATGATGGCATCCATGAAAAAACCACATAAGTCTCAATACATAATAACAACTCAATATCGGGGCCACCGATTTCGATGATTCTTTTTTATTGTAAAAGTAAAGTAAGTAGCAGCCTATTAACGTCCCACTGCTAGGCACAGGCCTCCTCACCCCGAAGAGCGAGGGTTTTAGAGCATAGACCCACCGCGCTGCTCCACTACGGATTGGCAGGCATAGTACACAAGTGCACTCTCATAGTCCGATGTGACGGGAATCAGACACGATCGGAGAGAAATCAGGCGCAGGACCGACGGCTTAACGTGCTCTCCGAGGCACGGCGGTGAAGCACACCACCAACTTCCCAACTTCGGGCAAATATTGAGAAAATCTTAATTGACAACTCAATATCAATTTTGAATAAGCCCGACCCGGGACTCGAACCCAGGACCTCATGTCTGTAGTCGAACATGCTAACCACTAGACAAATGAGGCAATTTCTTTTTTATTGGAAGGGATGTAAATCAAGGGTTTTTTGATATTTTTTTCTTTTTTTTATTGCTGACAGATTAGCGCTTGACTATAATCTAGCCTGATGGTAAGTGATGATACAGTCTAAGACGAAAGCGCGATAATCTGTTAAGAGGCGATATACCCCTTACGGTTTCTACACAGCATCGTACCGGAACACAAATCTCTTAGTTTGGCGGTACGTTTTTGCTGGTAGGGTGGTAACTAGCCACGGCCGAAGCCTGCCACCAGTCCCGACTCAGACAAATTAGAAAATACAATTTCCTAAATTCGTTCTACCGGGGATTGAACCCGGGACCTCCGCTAGCAAAGCGAATACTCGCACCACTGCGCCATCGAGGCCGTCAAAATAATAGTTTAGTTTTGATTTTGTGATCCATAACAAAGTTACGGAAAACTTCAATTCTTAGGAGCAAATGAATGATACTCAGCCGAATCTGTAACGTCGGTACGACCAAGTGATTGTCGTAGTCAAATATGATAATCAGTTGAATTACTTAACGACTTATACAGTAAGGGTGCGATTTGTAACAGAATATCTAACTGTCTGTAATCAAATTGGAATGAGCTTACGTTTGCTGCTGCATTTCAATATTTACTCAAGGTGAATTATGTGTGTTGCGATGGTAACCGAGTGGGGGGCAGGGTGAACTTTTGCGAATCAGTTATAAGATTTATTACTACATAAAAGTCATGTGATAGCATGTGAGGCAAAATAACCGACCTGCAACGTATGAGGTTGCGAGTTCGATCCCAGTTGTGGCGGTACCAATATAAATTTCACGTTGTAGACTTGCTTCATTTAAACGGAGCAACACGTTTTTAATATTAGTGTTCTTCGGATTCGCTAAAAATCAAAAAATAAATTAAAAATTTAACAACTAAAGAACCGCCTACACAAACGTGGAACATCTTGGCTGACGTCGGCTACCAACCAAATATAGTAATAATTGTAACTACATTATATTACCATAACAATTTTAGAGACTTTCAAATAGTCCAATATTTTTAATTTTATTTCACTTAAGAGAACTCTAAAAAAGATTACGCGGTTAATGACGAGAATTTCACTACGTTCTATTTTGTTCTAACGTAGTTTTTAAGTAATATAATGATTTTTATTTATTTATTTAGAAAACAAAATATTACTTTGTTTCCCAAATAAATAAAAAAGTGGGATATTGTAAAGGGGATATTGTAAGGGTGATATTGTAAGGAGAGCATTTAAGTAAGCAAATATTATATACCTTAAAACTACATTACAACTTACACACAAAAATCAGTTAAGTTTTCACTATTAATTATGACATATACGTAGTTGACAAAAATATATTGGAGTTATTATATTCGTATGTAAAGAACAATGTAGATTTTAAAGGAAATTAAAAGAGAGTCAGGGAATTAAGATTAACAGAAAAAAAATTACCTTATATATTAAAACCGAATATCCTTAAGTATATTATATATATATACACCGGCATATTTAGCGGAACATAAAAAAATAAAGGTTTGATATTAGTATTATAACCTTATACGATACTGATATCAATTTTTTTTTATGTTCCGCTAAATATGCCGGTGCGTATATTTACTATTTTCATTGTAAATTTAACATGCAAGACAAATAAATATATAGTATGTGCATAGTTTAGACGTACTCACGTACTGCTGAATTATATTATATTAATTAAATTCTGCAATTATTTCCAGAATTCATGGAGGTGATGACGGGAGGAGACGACTGAAGATTGAAAATTAATTACTTATATTTTAAGGTTATATATAACTACTACGTAAATACTTTATCATTTTCTGTTTCACGAAATTTGTAAAGGAAATCTTATAATTTGTGGGTATTTCGTTTTATATTTTGTTATTTTTTACATATTATTTAATGTCAATTATTGGTGAGATACAGGAAATAAGTATATACGTAGGTAACATTAACATAAAAAATATATGCAGATAATTCAGTTACCTCATTTTAATGAAGATGTAAAAAATAAACAGTATTAAATAATTACATTAAAGTAAGCCAACTGATGTTTTATTTTGTAAGGAATATAATACCACCATAAGTAATGGAAAAGATAGGAAGTAAAAATCTGTCTGATAATATATATCGAAATTTCAACAAAAATATTACACCTTTTTTAAAACAGTTCAAACTATTCTTATCTTTTTTTTTTTTTTCAAATTTTCAATCATGAAAGTTATTATTTATTCATGTATAGATTTTCAAAAATCAAAGAAGAAATTTTTAGAAATAAATTTTATAAGCTCTATATTAAATACATTTACAAACATGACACTCACATAGGATGTTTATTATGCAGTTTTTTCAAATATTAATTCATTATTTAATAATCCTAATTGTGAAAAAGTTTACAGTACTATTGAAAGTTCACGTAAAAGGCACAAAGGTTTCCTACTCTACAATGAGTTTAAGAAGTTCCTGCTAGATGGTGTAGATACATAATTTTTTATTTTACCTGTTTATAAAATGTTTTTCAGTAAATACTTTAATGAAGTTTCAGTATTTTTCAATTACGCCTATAAATTTTAGCCAAAGATTTACGTATTTCAACAAGCAGCTCTCGATCTATTATACCTACATAGGATTTTGAGTTACATATCTACGCATAACTGAGATTTACGTATAAAAGTGTCCATAATACATTATCCGAATACATCTAAAGATAAATACAAACAAGAATAATCACAATCGATCTTTACCTTTAGGTACGATATAAGATTCCACACCTTGTTTCTTATATACGTATGCTAAAATGGTGTATTTCGCTTATTTTCATAGCGTTATGTCTTACGGAAAACTGTTATTGTATATATGTATATTATAAAAAGAACAATACGTGTCATATATCAATTAAGAACTTGTGTTTCTCTAAGAGAAATATTCAAAGCAACATCAACATTCTCACAGTACCGTGGCAATATATATTTAATAACATTTTTATATTCTTAACATCATACAGTTGTACAGCAATAAATATAAATTTTAACAAAAAAAGAACCGCCTTCAAAACAATTTACAAATATATTAATATGCTCTAAAAAGTAAGAAATAATTGCGTATTCTTTTATAGTGTTCTTCGTATCGTTATATTCGGAGTCGGTGTCAGCCGAGGTAGATGTTCCCCGGGTGTCCACTTGGCAGGTCTCGCGTCTACCCCACCTATAGCTATATATGTAGGCACCTCGGCTAACACCGGCTCCAAATACAAGAATACGAAGAACACTCTAAAAGAATACGCAATTAATTCTTACTTTTTAGAACATATTAATATATTTGTAAATTGTTTTGAAGGCGGTTCTATTTTTGTTAAAATTTATATTTATTTTTTGATCTTTAGTAAATCTGAAGTAAACCAACAAATTTTTCTCAATATATGTACTCCTAAAACGCGTTTCTCATGAGATAATATCGCTTCAAATGAAACAACTTTACAAAGTTAAATTTACATTAATATCGCCACACCCGGGATCGAACCCTAAACCCTTATACCACCGCTTCATACATAATTCACATTTCAAATATTGCAATGCAGCAACAAACGTAAGGTCATTGGCATTTGCTTACAGACAGTTATAGATTTTGCCAAAAATCACACTCTTACTGTAAGCGGTTGAGGAGTTCCATTGATTTTCATATTTAACTACGAATAGCACTTGACCATACCGAAGTTAAGGCAGGTAACTCAAATATCTGGACAGCTTATAGAAGATTCTGCCGAGTATCGTTGATTTGCTCCTAAGAGTTGAAGAGTTCCGTCACTTTGTCATCGATTCCATCATCAGAACCTTACCAAACTACCACAAAACAACCCTTGAAGTATATCCTTTCTAATAAAAAACGAATCATCGAAATATGATTGGCGTGATCTTGAGTTATTCGTCCATTTGTCGCGCACATGCTTACACAAATTTAAGACTTATCCGGTTTTCTCATGGATGCCATCATCAGAACTGGTTTTTTTAAAAAATGGGACCCTATGACGAGCACCACCATTCATTTTAAAAAAATTATCAAGATTGGTCCTCCCAGTCGGGAGATATGAGGTAACAAACATAAAAAAAATACAGACGACTTGATAACCTCCTCCTTTTTTTGAAGTCGGTTAAAAAAAGCGGAATACTCAATTTTATTACAAAAAATAAAAACAAACTAGTAATGCCATATTTTAGAGTAAGGAGAGTTCAGCATACGCATTTTTAAAAAGATACTTGCATCACTTTTGGGTTTGCCTCCACATATTTTTAAGAAATATATTTAAACATTCTATTACAAAAGGCATATTATAATGTTGAAGATTTTTTAAGCGATTAAGATGGACATTGTAACATACAAAACTATATTTAAAGGAGTAACCGTTGAGTTTCTTGCCGGTTTCATCTCAGTGGAATTAACTTTCCGAACCGGTGGTAGATTTCTTACCAAAGGACATATTAATGACGATTCAAAAGTGCTTTTTGAGCCTACTTGAATAAAGAATATTTTGATTTTATGTTATATTTATCTTATTTTTTTACATAAGTCAACAAAACTTATATTCTATATATACAAAGACTACTATGAAATAATACACACTTCCGATATTATACACCAATTATAGACGTACGCAATATATCTATGTTATATTTTTAGTTTGTTATTTAAAATTGGCGGTCAAATAAATTTTATTTTCGCAAGTCGATTTTTGCTGCTATTAGAAATAGAAATATTTCTGATATTCATGTATTTTGCGTTGCTGTAAATTTCATTTCTTAGTCACATGTCGCATATTAATGTTAGCGAGGAAAAATTGCCTTATATATACTGCACTCGCTGCTTTTGATTGGATTTGAATACGTATAAGGATAAGACTACCCTGAGTTTTCTTCTAAAATTGGAAAAATTGTCAATTGGATTTAGAAACCTCTTCGTTCTTCAAACAATAAGAAAATTGGTATAATCTTGTGGACAACTTTTTCGTATTAATTTAATTCTAATAACTATTTTTGAATCATTATTAAAATATTTTTCTATTAATATACTTAATTGTGGCTTTTAAATAAGCTTGTTTGTCAATGTAAAATGCCATCCCAGCAAAAACCTCTACCTTTAAAAAATACTCGGTTTTTAAGGTTAGTTTAGGCCATGTATCAATTAGGATCTCATGCTTCTCTAAGAGATAAATTTATAGAAATATCAATTCTCACAGTGCCATCGCAATATATATTTAATAATGTCTTATACATCCGTGTTAATATTTACTTTAATAATACAGCAAAAAAAGTGAAACACACATTTTAATATTAGAAATAGATGCAAACTTGTAATCCCATATTTTAGAGTGCAGAAGCTACAGAAATCATTTGTCGGGTTGAGCATACGCATTTACAATAAGATACCGCAATCCGCAATTAGATTTCCTTCCGCATAGTTTTAAGAAATTTGGCAAAAACATACTTTTATAAAGGCATATTGTAATATTGAAGATTATTTGAGCGATAAAAATGTTTGGACTTAATTCCAGTTACACACAGAAGCAAAACGTATCTTCTCAGTATATTCAACTTTCCGAACCGGTGGTAGATTTGTTACCAACGGATAGACTACTGACGATTAAAAAGTGCTTTTTGAACCTACTTAACTAAAAAACATTTTGATTTTGATTTGATTTAGATCAGGTAAGTCCGGTTTTGAAATATTTTTGTCTAACCTTACTTAACCTTAAAAATTTCATCATTTTTTAAAGTCTTTGAAAGTTTTTGAAATATTATTATACATTTTTTTTACGAAAATTTTAACAGCGTCATCAATTGAATTTAAGGATTAAAGGTTTTTATGTAATGTGTTAAAGAAAACCGTGCAATTACCTAGCACGCAGGATCCATTGTTAATACTTTGATCCGTCTTAACTGTATATGTTTAATTCAAATTGGTGTAATTAATAAATATTATAATTATTCAAAAATTTAGTATTAGATTTTAATTTCTTTCTTCAACATTCTTTGTCTTATTATATGAATAGTTTTGTTGGTATGCCGACAAGGAAACCGGCAACGTGCAACAAACGATTATCGACTGCCGCAGCGATTTATTTATTGTCATGTATTTTGTAATACATATGACACATGACAATAAATAAATCGCAAACTATTTATCTACAGCGCGCATTCTGTCAATGGCTGACACTTACGTCAAATACAATACAAAAGAGTTTATATTGTTAAAATTACTAAGGAGGTTACATTAGAAAAGTTATGGTGGTTAAGTTTTCTTAATATTTCTGACGTTGCACGCAACATTCTCAATTTTTCTTTGAAAAAACCTTCTCCTAACTACCAAATACCACAGTCATATATATTGTTTACATGCTATAATTTATTTATTTATTTATTAGGAACTTAACGTTGTATACGATGTTACAATGTATACATTGTATATCCCACGTAGAGGCTAACTTGGCATGCAATATAAATATGTTACGTCTACCATTAAACTAAAATATTATTAAATCTAAAAATATACTTATATTCATAAAAAGAATACTAAAAAAAGGGGACGGAAAGAAAGAAAAGAAATAAACTATCTGTTCATCAAAAATGTTTTAAGTTTATGTTTGAACGATGTAGAGGAGTCGCCAAAGATATCTATTTTCGCTTTTTTAAATATTTCATTATAGTTAACCATTATTCTATTTAGTGTAGCATTTACTCCTATGTTGGTTTTTGAGAGTCGTGGCCTAAATGTTAGTTTTTTCTTTACATGGGATAGTGTGGTCAAGTGGCCAATGTGAGCATTTTGTGGGCAACAACGATTCTTTGTTGTCAATTGGTAATAAAATACCTTCCCACAGTTACAATGTTTATATAATCAAGGCAACATGGCAAGAAAATCTTCGAGAGTAATTGGCTTAGGGGTTTAATTTTCTCGTCGCCAACCAATCCCGCGGCCGGAAATCGAATTACACCGAGACTCACGAGTATCGATTCCTTACGCGAATATTTTCAATCATTTTATTTATTCTACACGTTCATCGTATAATATGTGTAACTTTATATAACAAATAACATAATAAATTTAAGTCAATTTCGGCACCATTTACCACGAATTTCTAAAATTTTCGCAGTCCAAATTTAATTAATAAATAACCTTAGAATCTCTGGCAAGTAAACTTACTTCTGTTATATTTGCTGATAGATAAGTAAGACAATACACTGATGTTGAACTGCTAAAATGGTGTATTTCGCTTATTTTCATAGCAGCATGTCTCACGGCATACTGTTATGGGGTAAAGCGGCGGAAATTGATATTATGTTTATATTATACGTGTCATATATCAATCAAGAACTCGTGTTTCAGTAAGAGAAAAATTCAAAGCAACATCAATTGTCACAATAGCATCACAATATATATTTAATAACATTAAAAAAAAAGCGGTATACTCAATTTTATTATATGAAATAAAAACAAAATATTAATGCCATATTGTAGAACGTAAAAGGATCAGAACATAGTTGTCTAGGTAAGCATACGTATTTTAATACGATTGCCGGTAGAGAAAATTTAGGAAATTGTATTTTATCTAGGTCTAGAGTGGCGGGTGCTGTGGCGGGCGCTACCGTATACGAATGTGCCTGATTAACGACCAGCAGGTGACGGGAAGTCGTGCGACAGGTACTGTCTATTGTCCAAAACGCTGGAACTTGATATACACGACCACTCTGACAAGTGTAAAGCGACTAGGAAGAAAAATAAGACTGGTTGCAGGCTTTAACCGCGGTTAATTACCACGCTGGAAGCAAGGACATGTCCCTAAGCAAAAAATTGAATACCAGTTCGATGCAAAATAAAATAAAATACTTTTTAATTCGAGTAAGGAAAATAAGCTCCTTCAAATCGTCATTAGTCTGTTCTTTGGTAATAAATCTACCTTGTCAATTGTGTGACATTAAAGCAGACTGTTACAAGATACTGTGTAGATTTTCTTAAACGGTAAATTACCTATTCCCCAATTGGCTTACGTTCATATTAGACTGTTGATACAGTGATGATTCATTCACCAATTAGTAAGATCACAGGTGAGCGCTAACATTTCAGCAGAAATAAAAATGAAATAGATTTGGTTTCGTTCTTTCCTTTCACTAAAAGGGGAACATGAGACGTATACTTCTCATTTATCATTCCTCGCACGACTTTCAAGTATAACATTCACATCAAGTGGTTTTAGGATAGAGCCGTACAGACTCTGTGTTAAAGTTGTTCGTAAATAAGCACAACTTTTAGTTAACTAGTTACCGCTAAAACTAAGTATCTACTCAATTGAAATTAATGAAGCTAAAAGTCGCTTCCTTTTTTTTCCGCTTTCTTTTAAACTATTCAAAGAATTATATTCAGTTTTCATGTATAGATAAAGTGATCCAAGAGGAAGTTTTATATTTATGACACATACACATTATAGTTCAGAAAAGCCAAAAAATTCCAAGATTTATAAAGCGTTGTCGTCACCAACATATTTATTGCGCTTAAATAGCAAACACTGTCTGTACCTTACGAGACAGATTAAATTAATGTGCTACGGGAAATCTACATCTTAAAAAGATCATTAAAACGTCCGAGATGGTATCTCCATCTAACATCTATTGTGGGTTATACTTTACTAAAGAGGCCACTTTTCCCTATTACATATGGCAAAAAAATTTGCGATATTTACGAAGTGGTTTTATACCATACAGTATTATAGCTTATACAAATGCATAAATTACATACGTTGTTTATTTCATATAGGTTAAAACTGCCTTAATAGCATTTCATTAAAATTAATATCTTAGAAGTTAACTGACATTTAAAAAGCGAGAGGCAGGCGGGCAGCATCGCGGTTTGCAGCGGTCGTTCGACGCGAGGTGTGGCAAAGTTAAATAAGTATAAAATAGATGTCGCCGTACTTTTGACACACATTCAGATGTAGTTCTATAAAAATAGTTACTGTACGTTATCTTTTAAACATACATATTTACCTTACCGGTCTTTTTATAGATCATTTAACATCTACAATTCCGTAACACATTAATTTCATCTGTCTCGTAAGGTTTAGCCACCGTTTGCGATTTCATTACACGAAAATGTGTTTATTACGACATCACATTACAAATATTAGATTTTTCGGCTTATTTATACTATAACATGTAGGTATTATACACATAAACACCTCTACAAACACTATATCTGTTGCTGAAGATTGAATAGTTTAAAAGGTCTAAGAGAACAAACAACAGAAGCGAATTCATGTTATAACTATATAAAGGTTTACAAAATTTGTAAATAAATATATAGTACAATCTTAATTGTACTATATATTACAGTACAATTAAGATTGTACTTGCCGGTTTCCGAAAAGGGTTCAGTGCCATAGACCACATCCACACGCTGCGGCAGATTATACAGAAGTCCGAAGAGTATAATCAGCCACTTTGCTTAGCGTTTGTGGACTATGAGAAAGCCTTTGATTCGGTGGAAACATGGGCAGTCTTAAGGTCGCTCCAAAGATGCCGAATCGACTACCGTTACATAGAGGTTCTTAAATGCTTGTATGAAAAGGCCACCATGTCAGTCCGTATACAAGACCAGAACACGAGACCAATCCATTTACAGCATGGAGTACGGCAAGGAGACGTTATTTGTCCGAAGCTTTTTACCGCTGCAATGGAGGATATCTTCAAGCTCTGGGATTGGAACCGATATGGCTTCAATATAAACGGCGAGTACATAACACATTTCCGGTTTGCTGACGATGTAGTCATTATGACACAGTCTCTGGAAGACCTTAATGCTATGCCTCAACAGAGTATCCCAGCAGGTGGGCCTCAAAATGAACATGAGCAAGACGAAAGTCGTGTCATACTCTCATGTGCTGCCCCGCCCAGTAATAATTGAAAACTCTGTACTCGAAATAGTAAATGAGTATATCTACCTAGGGTACACAGTGCAGTTGGGCGCCGAATCCAACTCGGTGGGCTGCGTACGGAAAATTGCATCAAATCTTTTCGTCGAACATTCCTCAGTGTCTAAAAACAAAAATATATGAACAGTGCGTGTTGCCAGTGATGACTTACGGTTGCGAAACATGGCCAATGACTATGCGCCTTATTAGGAAGCTCAGTTGGTTGCAAACCGCACAAGACCGTGTATTGTGGAAATCCTTGGAGGAGACCTATGTCCAGCAGTGGACGTCCATCGGTTGAGATGATGATGACAATCGGTTGAGATGATGATGACAATCTTAATCTTAACAGGAAAAGTGACTGGCCATCCACACTTAGTATTAGCGATATCAATAAACATCCCGTCTACTACAACATGCCCTTAATTCCATAATACCACATCTTTCGCTAACTTATAACGAATATTATTCACACCTACACTTATTTTACCTACCTAAAGAATCCTTAAATAACGAGATTATCAAAGCTCATGAAACTAAATCATACACTAAACGAATTAACCAAAACGAATACTGGGGGTATTAGCTTTGTTTATTGTTTACATACTCTAAATCACATAAATGCATACCAGCAGTTTTAATAAAAAAGAAATAATTCTCCTTACAAGACTAAATTTCACCAACAAATACAAATTCACAGTCACTCATTCATTCATACCTACAGAACACTGACTAACTCTTCATAAGTACATAGCGAATATCTCAGTTTCTTTTCTTTGTTCCAAAATTCGGACCTCTTAATATCCATTCTGTTATTTCAAATATTATATAGTAATATGTGTAATCCGTAATAGGCCTTATTTAAATTCTATTAAGTATATATACTATGTAACAACTTGCTAAAACGCTGTTGGATTACACTGGCACACAAAAAAAAGTTGTGGGTACACCGGGCGCCACCTATCTATTTTCCACCTATTGAATACGAATTTCAAATTCAGTTTAGGCCGTCCAGCCATCAATTTTGAGTAAATTGCGAGAAAATACTGCTATCGCCACTTCACATTAAACTATGTCACATAAAACAATACGTGATTGTTTTCAGTACTTGATAGAAAAGTTTCCGGCGATGCCAAATTAAAAGAGGGAATTGTTTATGGACCCCAAAGTAGAACTCTATTTTAGGATGCTAATTTTATATGTAAAACGAATGTAACGGAGAAAGCAGCTAGGGTAAGTTTCAAAAATGGGTGCTATAACTTTTAGGAAATAATAAAAGTGAAAATTACAGGACAATGGCTATTGTCCTGTATATAAATTTAACTTTTCTCTCAAGTACTGAAAACAATCACCTTCCTTGTCCAGAGCTTCAACATATTGTTTTATGAGACCTAGTTTGATGTGAAGTATTGATGGCAGTTTTTTTGCAATTTACTCGAAATAAATGTCTGGACGACCTAAACTGACTTGAAATTCGTATTCAGCGGGTTGAAAAACATGCCCGTAGATAGGTTGCGCCCGATGTACAGACAACTTTTTTTTGGTGCCTCTTTGTTATCAATAAATAAATATATTATCGTCTAGTTTTAAAACAC
The DNA here is from genome assembly GCA_015832385.1 of Elymnias hypermnestra. NCBI lineage: Eukaryota > Metazoa > Arthropoda > Insecta > Lepidoptera > Nymphalidae > Elymnias > Elymnias hypermnestra. The sequence continues at coordinate 6,096,450 of JACTOM010000152.1, read as the reverse complement.
TGTTCTAGGAGATAGCGTTCTTTTAATAATTCTGGTAGTGTATTCCACAATTTAGTAAAGATAGTGTAATCTAAAGATCTCTAGTATATTCTACTGTCAAGAATCTGAGTGTGTAACTACTATGCCATCATGGCTTTACAGCCAAATTTATAGCTCTAATTGCAAACTAATTAACGATTTCGTCACGGCAACTTATTCGTTGCCATAACATAATTACATATTCCCTTCCAACTGCGCCAATGGCCAATGTCATTGTAAATAACAAACACTGTAACATTTGAATTGAAATTGCCACAGGGATAAACACAACAAGCGACAGTAATGTAGCACTATCGCTCACATCATTGGTTTAATTTCGGCCTATCATTACCATCACGGTGAGATTCCTGGCGTCTCGCTAGTAAACAGGGGAGACAAACCTTTAATTTTTTTTGTACACGATACATATTTATTAGCTGTAGTCAAATCAAATTAAAGTTTCTATATAATTGCAGTGCAGTTCTTTAGGCGCCTGTAACAAAAAATAGTGTGTGAATTTATGTACACGCATTAGAAGTTATCCTTCTTTGGCGTAACAAGATAAAAATCTTTTCAAACAATGATATGCATAAACTTTGTCTCGGAACTTTAAAATTATCAGTCATAATCATTATATAGCACAACTTTCAGCGCGATTATTTAATGTTTATTTTTTTAAATACATGCTTGACTTCATATAAAAATTCAAAATATATATAAGGAAGAGTTGCAATGCAAGGCAAAGGCCAAACATTCGAAAATAATAAACGTAACCTAACTTTCATTGGATATAAGTACTTTATAATCTGTTTTCAATAGTTAAGTCTGAAAGTTTAATTTTGATAAGAATGTCACGTTGATATTTCCAATGTAACAATATATCTAACGAGTAATATAATAAAAAAATAAAGGTATTACATAACTATGAAATATAAAAAAACTAAAATGTTGACTATAGCTAACTTCAGTGTGTCGGTTTTTGTGAAACTGTGCGCGTGCGTCGTAAAAGTTTACTCTCATAATATTTCCCTAATGCGCCAAAAGAAGTATAACTTCAAAAAAACTAATAAAGGTAGTCTAAGAAAGAGTAAATTAGTCTGTTATTTTTTAACCTGGGTCCACTTTTTTCCTGGAACTACTAAACGGTCGGTCGTTATAGCCGATTAATATCGATAAAGCTTTGTTGTTTTAAGCGATATGTCTTAATTATTTGTAAGTTTTATCATTATGTTTTTTGATATTATTTTATTTAGAGTGTGTATATGTTTTTCATATGACAGACTTCTTGTTTTGTTTCATTTGGTTCATATCATGGAGTGAAATCAATTGAAAGTAAGCTTAAATTCTATTACACTTGTCATAGATTCTACAAAAACAAAAACTAAAATTTATGTTGTGAATGTTTATAATTTATATGTTTGTAAGCGTTACTGTGATTTTTCTAGATATTTTATAAATATATTTATATTGACGTGGTTGACTTTAGACGAAATATCTTAAGATTTTTAAAAACAATAATTTACGGTGTTTAAGCTTGCTAACGTGACAAAGTACACAATTCAGAAGTTAAACTTCTTTGGTACTCATTTTTAAGTGTTGTTTATATTTATATATATCTAAAACTTTAGATTTCCGAGCCTTGGAAAGAAGGAAAAAGGAAAATATTTTAGGTTTTTAATGAATTTAACTGTCATTAAAACATTGAAAATTAATATAAATAATGTATTGAAATCTCAAATGACGAATTGTAAATAAAAATGCCACGGGTTTTTTTGTCAACATAAGAAATTATTAATGAAATTTTGCTTTTGAATTTTATATTTCCTGAAATTAGTATTAGTAGTAAAATGCCATATGTTATTTGTAAATATTAAAACTACCAAACCTTCAAACGAGTTAGCATAAAAAACGTTGCACTTCTTCGTGACGTTAATCACGCGTTTCATCCGTAATTTTACCCTCATGCGGCTTAAGAAGTTTCACTTCAATATATCGAAAACATTACTTTTAACATTCGACTTTTATATGTTTGAAGTAGAAAATATTGTTTTTACCTGACATCAGTTGAACCGTCAGTCATTGATAAAAATACACGGTATGTTTGCACAACGTGTTATTGCTCGCCAAAATCGACAGGAGTTCACGATTTTTGTTAGCTGGATATGATTTGGAAGCAAAATTTAAAAACGAATAAAGGTGTGTTTTTGAGTTTTATTAGAATGCATATTTTGGAATTTACTATATATATGTATGCATTCAAATCAAAAATATCTTTATTCAAGTAGGCATATTACAGCACTTTAGAATTGTCAAATTATATTTTTTTACACACTCTGATTACGTCTGATGATAATACTCAAGAACGGCTTAAAATTACGAGGGATCCTTCGTGCCCTGATCCGAGAAGAACCCACAACAAACTCAGTCGGGCATTTTTTTTTGTTGTTACCATCATCATTACAATATCATATTAGAGTACTATATTTTTATTCAAATTAGAGCAATTCGTTCACTCCCAGGCGTTTATATCGTCCAGGTAATCTTGCAACTTATAATACGATTTTTCTATCAACTTTCTTTTAACAAAGACTTTGAATTTATTAATTGACATATTTAGATATTTATATATCCACACATATTTTTATGATAAACTTGTCAATACAACTGGAAAAATATGTATCTGCGGAGTTGTAGAAAATGAAACTTAAAATTCAACAGTAGTTTACAAATTTTCTTGTTTTATAATAACAGTATCTCGCCGTCTGTTTGTCTGGGGTAATTTGGATCGAATTGTCAATCTAAAACTTTTGAATCCAGCTAATCAAACGAAACTGCATCAAAAACACTTCGAAGTTAGATAAAGACTGGCTGTCCCTACTGGAATCACCCGCAAAGTTTTCAATCCCGTGGAAATATGACAAAAATCCATTATTTATCGCATAGAATTGTCAATCTAAACCATTCTTCAATTCATCTGCACATAACAAAAAAGTAAAAGAAGTATCCTATCTGCTTGTTACAGTTACGTACAGAAGGATAATAATAATACTCTTTTTTGTACACCTTAAAAGAAACACAATGATGAATTATGAACACAAGGTTTATAAGAGCAAATATACAAAAAGGCTGTCTTATTACTAATTAGGGATTTGTTATAGAGACCCATGGATGGTATATAAAGCGATCATGCATACTAAAGTTAAAAGAGTACACATATGAAGGATTATATACGTCAACAATAAAAAACAAATAATAATTGATTCCTAAAAGTATTAAATATTACAATTAAAATTAATAAAGAAACATTTCAACACCTCTGAATTATTTCACCTAGGCATAACGTCAATCGAAATTAAGATATATAAACAGACTGCATTTCGACATCTAGATCAAGTGAAGTCTAGAAGTGAATCTCAACTCACACTGTCGTTTTTGTTTATTGACAATCATGGTATGTAATTCCACTTCGTTTCCGAATTAATTTTATAATTTCTTGATTTTATTTCGGCCTGCCATCATCTTGATTTATGGCAATATGTTACGTTATTCATAATAATTACAATTTAAATAACCAATAGTCACTGACTTTTACGTATTATGAGTAAAGATGTAACTGTTCTTGTTATTTGGATATTTTTGTTATTTTAAAATGTACTTTACATTAATGATATAAGGTACGATTTAGTTTACAATAATTTCTATTAAATTAAATTACTCTGTATAAATATACAATTTCATATAATTTTTCCTGCAGGAGGATCTTGACCAAAGTCAAATTCAAAGTGAGTATTAATATTTCGTTATTTTTCTATGTATATCATCTTATTATAAATTATTTTCGCATGACAATAAATGTTTGTATGTGATATTAAAAAATACCAATAATATAGGAATAAATATAAGAAAAAATCATATCGGACTGTATCATCATCATTCAGTGAGGGTGGCTGTAAGCTCTCGTTGACGAGCATAATTGGCTATAAGCACCGCAGTGAATTTGGGGGGAAAGTAGTCACTTCCTTCTGTAAAAACATCATCTCACAGAAGGTTGCATCAGAGAGGGAGATGAAAGCCGTAACAGAGACCACCTCAGTTCTAAAGATGAGACAGGTAATCAGAAGACGTACTTTTGCGTGTCTGCTATCCCTTGTATTGATTGTGATAGCTAATATCCCAGAGTACAATATCCCCGTGGAGCCACAGGTGCTCTAGATCTGAACGCGAATGCTATCGCTGGGTTTCAGTAGGTATTTTGTACTGCAGCAAGTCCCACACTCCTGGCTGAAAGTATAATTTTAACACCGAGAAAAAAGTCACATCGAAGTAAAACGCATTAAAATGAAAATATATACAAAAAATTGAATTTCTTACTACCTGACACTCGAACCATTTTACTTGAGGTAGGTCATTAGCTACGGATGGCCTATAAAATAATTCTTGTCGACGAATGTGCCAAATTGATAATATATGGCCAATGAAACATTGTTGGCATTGGACAGTTCAAAACGTATATGACTTTGATTTAATTTATACCACGTATTTATTTTTATATTATATCTTTACATATATATAATTGAATTATCAGTTCGAAATGTTTTAAACTTTTTACTTAATACATATACATTTTGGATTGCCTCATTTGTCTAGTCAGCTTTTCGGTTACAAAGGTGAGGTCCTGAGTTCAATAATGAGTTTTATATTTAGAAATTCTCAGCATTTTCCCGAAGTTGGAAAGTTAACGGTGTGACCTACCCCGTTCCTCGGAGAGCATGTTAAGGCATCAGTCCTGCGTCTGCTCTCTCGAGCTCCGAGCAGCGTGGTGGGTCTACGCACTAAAATTCTCTCTCCTATGAGTGAAGAAGGCTGTAAAGTTTGCAACTTATGTTACCTAAAATGAATTTTACACCACACTAAATTTAAATGAAATCCGATGTATCTGTAGTCTCTTTAAATTAATGTAGAGATAAAACTATTTGACAATTATATCTTTATAGGGATACAATTCTGCTCTACCAGTGTATGTGAGTGAACTACTTCCAAATGGTTGAACTATTTTTTGTGTCGATTGAGGTGTTTTCCAAAAGGGTTAAGGCTTCCTCTTATGTCCATGGGTTGGTTAGCTATACGGGTGATACAGCCAAGAACAGCTAGAATTTTCTGAAACAAAACAGTAATATGTTATACGATACCTTTTTACCAGAAAAGATTAAGTAAAATGGCTTTGTTCTGAAAACTTTCAGTAATTATTTTATTTCAGTGCTCAAGAAAGCTTTCGACACGTTTGATCGGGACAAAAAGGGAGTAATCGGCACAGATATGATTGGTACAATTTTAGAAATGTTAGGTCACGAATTGGATGACGCCACACTATCAGAAATCATCAAAGAATACGACCAAGACGGTTAGTTTTACTATTATGTCATTTTTAATCTAAGTTTATAAATTACAAATTTGATTAAGGGACTCTTCAAGGATGAGTTGAAATGATTTGAGTTAAAAAACACGAAATCGCGAATGTTTTCTAATTAAACTTTCTTAACAATAATGGCTTAAATAATAACTTCTTTAAAGTGTATATAATGAAACTACAAAAACAGGATTAAATAATTCGATGATAATTGTATCAAAATGTTTCGGGTTATTATAGGCACTTTTAACTTGACAATAAACTTTCCCAAAGCTCCATACGTTGGATGAAACTATCGTGTCACATCTAATTTTTATTGCAGAATACGATTTTTGGATTAACATGTAAAATAAAGACAGGCTCTTCCCTAGTTTCTAAGTTCATGTCAGAAATAATTTTGTAAATTGTCAACAGATGCCGGTGTTCACAGAACCCGATTAACTTCTATAATATAATATAGATGGCGCTATTATAAAATATTATTAAATGATTTACACGTCAAATTCACATCTACATATTTATAAATGTGTATAAAAACACGACGATTTTGTATAAACATACAGAAAAATAGATTAAATATAGTATTGTGACAATATACATCAAATTCATCGAAAAACAAGTGACATTCAAATATGACTTTTTTTGTAAATGAAAACTAGAGATTTTTATGTAAAAATGTAATAATTCAATAAAGGTTAGGTTACATAAAGCCAAGAATTTATATATATACATATAAAGACATAAAAAATTTACAACTAACATATTATATCAAATTAAATGAACTATACATGAAAAAAAGACAAGTAAAATTGAAATTACTTTATAAGCCGTGGCGTTTTAAGTAAAAAAAAATAATATACTAATTTAAAAAAGATAAACCTCTCCGTGACAATGTTTACACATTGCCGTGACCAGGATTCGAACCTGGGTTACTACGGCCACAACGTAGGGTCCTAACCACTAGACGATCACGGCTATCGAGGTACGGTACAAATTATCGAAATTGTAGTAAACCAACATACTCGTAGAGCTAGAGTTTAGACATAACTTCATAAAAAATGTATAAACCTATTTCATAATAAATGACATGCGTTTTTCTTTCATAAGTTTAATAAATGAAACATCTTTATTTATAAAAAAAGCTCAAATATTTGTAAAAACAAAAAACGACTATAAAGCAATTTCAACAAAGTACACAATGCAATAATAACTACGACTGTAGTTAATTTATAACATAGGGAGTCAGCATTTGATTGTCGAGATGTTGTGCCGGATACCGAATATCCGGCCAATTTTGAAAGCAGAATATCCTTATTGTTCTCTTAAATTGATTGCAAATAAGAGGTTATGNCTCATTCCCAAAGGGGTAGGCGGGGACCACGTCCTTCCACTTACCACAATCCTTGCATATCTCATTCGCTTCTTCCATTCTCATTAAACCTTTCATACATGTTCGTCGATTTAGAGTATTCTTGACCTGGCCCTTATTTAAAATGTCCTGGATTTGGTCCAGAAACGTTCGTTTTGGTCTTCCCCTTCCAACTTTCACTTCATTCTTGACTCATAAAACATTTTTGTCAGTCTCATTTATTCTCTCTACGTGCTCAAACCATTTAAGCATACCTTTCTCAATTTTAGTCAATACATCTTCTTTTATATCACAACTTTCGCTTATCACACTATTTCTTACTTTGTCAGTTTCAATCCACTCATTCCCAACGCTCTCTACCGCTTTTTTTTACCGAACATACTGAAGAAAAATGTCTCGATAAAAGTAGAGCGCATTTTTAGTATATAACGATATTTTGATTTAAAACATGACGATCAAAAGTTAAAGCAGTATATGTAGCGAACGACTTTTTCGGAAGAATACGACAAGTGCAACCGTTTACTGCCTTTTAACGCAAATAAATTGGTATTTCTTCCTCATAATTTGTCCTAAGTGCAGTTTGAGTATATTTTTTTGTTATGTTATTAAAAATTAATGATTCCCTATGTCAAATAAAGTGTTTTTAACCTTCATGTCTTCTTTATTTGTATCTAAAATTTGAGCCAGATACCGGATCGTAACGGAATATCCGTTTCATATCTATTTGATTGTACATTCAGGACAAACACAAAAACTCATTATAGCAAATCTGTTTTTTTGTCCACCCAAACTGTATACCCAAAAAAAATACCAAAAAGGCTGAAGGCACCATCCGGTCTTGCAGTCCTGGAGACATAAGCTAAACAAAATCAAATCCGTTTTTAATTAAAATTTTCCATTCGGAGAATCGTAATTTATCTTTTTTTTATTCTTAGACACTGGAGTATTGGAATTCAATACATTTTGCTCGTTGGCATCGAGGTTTCTGACTGAGGAATTAGACGCAGAAGCAATGCTTGCTGAACTTAGAGAAGCTTTCCGGTTATACGACAGAGAAGGTAATTCTCTTAAATTGGAGAATATTCTAAAAAGCAAAAACATCTTGATAAGTTGCTTTACACCTTTGAAGATCTCCTTGTATGAAAAAAAATTATTATATTAGAATAATTTTTCTTGTTGTATTAGATAACTATTAAATAATACTTATTGTCATTATTTTTATTGTTTTCGTTTTCTTCTTCATTGCTTATTTTTAGTTTGTAACTCTTGTTAGTTCGTATATATTTTGCATGATGTAGCAGCGAGTAAGTGGGTTTGAAGTGATTACTTATTGTTACTTATTCATGTTTTATATTTTGCGTATTTTTACTGTAACCTGTTGGTATCCTTTTTAAATAAACAAATACAGCATTATCAGATGAGACAGTTAGCGCTAACTTTGAACACACCTGATGTTAAGTGATCCAATAGTTTAAGATGGAAGCGCGTTAATGTGGTAAGAGGCAATTTACCTGTTTTGGTTTCTTACCAGAATACAAATCTCTGTACTTGACGGCACGTCTTATATTGAATATACATATTTATTTGTCGTTTGTTTTTAGGTAATGGCTACATTACAACTGACGTATTAAAAGAGATCTTCAAGGAATTAGATAACACACTATCAGCTGAAGAATTAGAAGCTATGATTACGGAGATTGACGCTGATGGCTCGGGAACCGTTGACTTTGATGGTATTTTTTAATATTTATGTATTATAATTTTGACCTATGAATCAATGAATTGGTTTTCATTAGTCTTAATAATTAGGGAAAGTTTAAACGGTGAGAAAGTGTAAAGTAAAAATTACGAGGAAAATAGTAAAGACAACAAAGAAAAAACATTTCATGTAATTGTCCTTTAGGTTAAACTCAAGTTTTGTCAAATTAAATAATGTGGTAAAATAGAAGTTTTGAATGTACATGTCAAAATCCATGATATTATGACCATCGTGTATTTAGATATTATTAATGCGAGATAGAATCGGTATGCCAAAGCATTGACACATTCGTTGATTGCCAAATAATTTATACATGGGAGTGTTGAGAAATTTTTATTATGATTAAATATAGAAGGAGATATCAAGAATAAAAAACGCCTCTATACAATTCTTCTCTACAGTTTCTAACAACTTTGGACATGTAGATGTAGGTGATACCAAATTCATCTCCTAAATTAACAAATATATAGGATTTCCTGCACATTAATTTCAAAGTTTTAACGTCATCATTAGTAATCGCTCCATATAAAAAAGTTAAAAGTGCGTGAGTACACTTGTGTACTTTACACATGTCAGAAGTAAAACTTCATTGGCAAACAAATTTTTAAGTCTTGTTTAAGAAGTAGCAGCCCATTTACGTCACACTGCTGGGCACAGGCCTCATCACTCATATGAGAGAGGGTTTTTAGAGCATAGACCCACCACGCTGCACCACTACAGATTGGCAGGTAAAGTACGCAAGTGCACTGTCTATTCCTTCACTCTCATAGTCCGATGACACGACCGGAGAGAGATGAGGCGTGCTTAACTTGCTCTCCGAGGCACGGGGGTGAACATACTGGCAATTTCCCAACTTCGGGCAAATATTGAGAAAATCATTTTGGAAAAATTGAGGCATTGTTGTTAATTGGGATATTTTAAATATATTACATTTTATTACGTAATGTTGTAAAGACATCTACAAAACTTATTTAAATCTATTTTATTTCAGAATTCCTTGAAGTGATGACAGGAGAGTAACACAACTGGAAGCCATTCTTTAAATACAATATACACATAAGCTTCAATTTTATTTATGACAGGACGTATTTTATTTGCATTGTAGAATATAAGTATATTGATTTATTAGTAGTAATGTTATATTTTTAATTTTATAACTTAAAGTAAATTGCAACGGGACCTCATTAAATGTACAATATTTAAATAAAAAAAAATTAAATACCTAGTTGTATTCATTTTTAACCCTATTTTATTTAGAATAGCTTACCCGGCGCACTTCTTACACACTCAGAATCAATAAATAAAAAACTGGATGATAATTGCAGAATGTTTCAACTTTAGTAAAAAATGTGGTCAAAATTTAACCGGTTACTTTGATTTCTAAACAAGAAAACCAACATCAAACGTTTTACAGACAGGAATAGTTTTCAAGTGAAAGGGAAACTCTTGTTTTAATTACATTCTAAGCATTTTTTTCCATATCTACTCACCTGTTTTACTTTCCCTGGACTACCACAAATAATTCAAAACCTAAATTCGCCAAGTCACTCCAGCACACTCTCTCGTTTTAGCGAGATTAACGAAAAGCAATTGTTTTTTATAAACATAGATATTCATCATGGGGCTTTTGTTTGAATTCGATAAATTAAACTAAATCACTTACAATAATCTCAACGTGTAAATATATCATACTCAATCTTAATGACTCGCAAAAACAAGCTATATTTCGTTACGTCATCACGTCCCATTGGGTTTCAAACAAGATATTTTCAAATTTATCCTCATTACTAGAAGAAAAGAATGCAAACAATTATTATTCCATTATTTTCAGATAGTCACTAAATAGGAATGTTGTGTATTCTAAAAACACGCACGTTTATCAAGCCTTAATTTCAATTCTTAGATAAAGAACTTTAAATAAATTCTATTCTAGTTTTTGTCACTACCTTGTTGGTAGAAATCGATCAATCTCAGTCAATTTTCCTAACGGCGTTAAATTCGTTGTCGTTACCGAGCAGTTACCTCACTAATTGTATAACATTTGATTGCGATAATGCTTTTACTTTTGTTACCTGCTTTTACGACACAGTTACAGTATCGAGATAAACTTGTGTTATTTTATTATGAAGACAATAAAACTGAATTATGGATTGCTCTGTTTCTATAATGAGAAAGCGCTAACGATAAAATAAAGGAAAACAATGCTTACTTAACACTGCAATAGCAAAATCAATTGATATTATAAAGTCACGAGATCGTATCTAGCTATGAATGTTTGGAGAAACGTAATATTTTCCTAAATAATATTTAATTAGGTTTACTATAATGAGCTATTCCGCAAACAAAATTGTCTTAGAAAAATAGTATAATCCTAGAGTGAAACGCATTTGCGAACCCCTGCCACGAGGTAGGGGGTGTGGGACTCGCCGGCAGAATACCCACTAAAACCTAGCGACACCCTCCTCACTCTGAATTGGGAGTGTCAGAGGCTCCCTTGCGCATTCACCCTGACACTCCCGGATGAAACCATTAGAGTATGTTCAAGGAGGAGACAAGAGGCGTTCGTAAAGACGCCTGTTGCCGCCCAGTCTTCTCCTCCAAAGGGGAGCAGCGTCTGCTGCAGCTTCCCGACCTCGCTCCACTGCATCCTTCAAAGAAATGACGGTTTCGTAGAAAGAGACACCTGCATTCCATCCTATCTCACTGTCAAGCATGGTGCCCACTATACTTGGCAGTGAGAGATCCGCTCCGATGAGGGACACCAGAGGATGTCGCTGTGGTCCCCAAGCCGGACATTCTGCTACAGTGTGGGTTGCCGTATCGACAGGCGTACTACACTGATGGCAGATAGGAGACTCTTCACGTCGTGCTATCTAATGCGAGTACTTTCCGAAACATCTGTATCCGATCAGTACTTGCACCAGCCTAAAGGTAAGCGATCCGTGCCGCCTAACTAGCCATTGTTCGAGGCGAGAAAGAATCACTTCTACCGTGACCACACCCGCACTTGGAGACTCGAGATCCTGCTTCCAAGTTTGAATCGAGACCCTGTCGGCAAGTGCCTCTGACTCTTTGGACCTCGTCAATTTCAAGACGGCCACCTCCAGACCTTACGGCAACCCTGCATGGTAAGTTGCCGCCAGTAATTCTGCCTGCAATTCCCACGGGAGATCACCCGCCAAGAAGTCCAAGCTTCCTTTAACCTGTATGGTAGATTGGAAACATCCTACCTTTTTTTTGTAATAAAATAAATAAATATCGAGTAATAAGGCATTCATTATAATGAATGTTGTAACTTGAAAATATTTCTTAGAAAATAAATAAAATTAATTATAAAACTAAAACACCTAACTTTTGGGTAATAAAGTCTAGTGCTCACTTATTTACGTACAACTGTGGCAATGTATATTTTTGTAAAAGGAACTTACAAATAAAGCAATGTTTAAATAGAACTCATACATGTAACGCATAATACACTTGATATTCCTTAAATATAGAGAAATTACTTTGATAAATACAATAAATTTTTAAATATAGTTCAAGTTGAATTAGTTACTTAAAGCGTACCTACTGAACTCCATGCCATCTTCTTGATAGATGGTGTAACATTCATTGCTAAGAAACAGACTTCGCAATTGAAAATATTTTGTCCACTCTACATAAATTAAGAATACTTTATTTTATTTTCTATTTTTATAAAGCAAAATATCTTGAAGGATTCTAACCGGAAATTCATCCATGAGCGAAATTGCATTGCGCCAACGAGGTTCTGCTGAAAGGTTTTTTATTGCAAATTATTTAATTTTATTTCTGGTCGTATATTCACTGCAATAATTTTTTAATGATGCTGCAAAGAACCTGCTATAAATAAAATATCAGAAGTCAATCCTTTTAATTATTACCGAATCTTATTGACGTCATGGTTATTACTACATACAGAATTAAAATAGTACTTTAATAGCTTCTTATTTATCAATATCTTAGGTTTAGGCCGTGGATTTAACTTTCGACATGACCCCTTTAGGAAATTAAATATTCTAATTGGCTTAAGTCTAAACTGATAGGACATTTTTAGTGTAGCTATTTACCCATTCTAAAGGGTATGCCGCCAAGCATTTAGCTTTATGCCACAGAAATCAGGATATTTTATTGCCATGTTTGTTTGTATTTACACACAGATACGTATGTAAAAGCAAAAATATTATACAAAAAAATATATAAATAAAAATATGAAAAGAAATTTACGTGCTTGATTGTTAAATTTCAATCCTGGTTTCGCTTTTGGGTGAAATAAAACATCACAAGGAAACCTTTATACCCTGGAAATACTTCTAGGGTGTGTGTAGCCTACTAAACTCACATTGGCATTCCTTGAGTAAGGAGGCCTGTGCCCAGCAATGGGACTTTAATAACATTACATTACATACATAGCATCACGCCTCATTCCCATAGGGGTAGGCAGTGACAACGACTTGCCACGATCCTTGCATATCTCCTACGCTTCTTTCATTCTCATTAAATCTTTCATACAAGTTCGTCGGTTTAGAGTACTCTTGACCTGGCCGTTACTTAAAATGTCCTGGATTTGGTCCAGGAACGTTAGCCTTGGTCTTCCCCTTCCAACTTTCGCATTCACTCTTGACTCTTAAATCCTTTTTGTCAGTCTCCTTTCATTCATTCTCTCTACATGCCATTGCATACTTTTCTCAATTTTAGTCACTACGTCTTCTTTTGTACCACAACGTTCTCTTATCACACTATTTCTTACTTTGTCACTCAGTTTCAATCCACTCATAATTCTCAACGCTCTCATCTCTAACGCATTTATTTGACTTGAATAAGCTGCTAGTTATGTACTTTCTACACAGAGATAAATCCAACATCGTTTTTCAATGAGCAGTTTAATAATCAATACTATTTGAGGGTTCAAAAACGAGCAAATATTAAAAACATCCAACCCAATCTCAATTTTGAATTACATCGACCCGGGACTCAAATCCAGGATCACATAACCTGTATCCAACTAAGAGACTACTATACTTATACACAGTTACAATGTTAATGTAAAAACCTCGTCTACTGCATTTAATATTGTAATTGCGCATTAATCAAAAGGCACAGAACATTTATAACTTTTTTGTAACGAAATAGTGAAATCCGTCTTCCAAAACTATAACAAAGGCTTAACCTGTTGTCAACTTGTTGCATAAGCTATTGTTTAGGCACACTTATACTTTTTGGCATAACTCGTCTTTTTTCACGATCAAATTACTGAGAGGTTATGAAAGGCATTTTTTGTCGCTTTTACCCGTTCAGTTAAAGGAACTTCAAATTTAGAGTTCCTNCTCTTTGTCCTTTAAAAAGTTCCTTATGAATATATCAAAGACAATAAACATATATAAAGCGATATCATAGAAAGTTTGATGTACTTCGACAATTTACTTATTTATGTATTTGATGGTATCGCTGGCGTAATTACGTGAGTATTTGCCACGCTTGGCCAGATCCCAGGTTGAAGTCCCTCCAGAAAGAATTAAGCAAACTGTATTAGCTTGGCTCTCTATCAGCAAAGACGTTCCACTGGGTAAAATATAGTTTCCTGTTACGTTGCTCTATAGAAAACATAAGAGAAATTACGAATTGTCAATTACAGATTTTTGCGTTCTGATGCGATATTGTCTGACCACCGTAAGAGGTCAATTACCTTTTACGATTACCAACTTAACCATGAGACATGAGCTTACCGGCCAGAAATTAATTAAATGAATTTAAATAAAATTGCTAATGTACATTTTCAATTAAAAGCATTATTTTAGTTCAGTGTCCCGAGCTATTAGCCCTGCTGGCTTTTACAGCGTAAACGGGAGATGGAACCGATCTCTTAAGAAGCCTCGCCATTTATTTGTTCGAGGCAGAGAAAGAAAGAGTTGAGTTGAGTTGAAGAGTTGAGTTGAAAGAGCTAGCTTTACTGGAAAAGCCGCTCCAAGGGCCTCACCTGCAAGACCGAACCTAGGCTTGGAACAGCGTTGACCTTGAATACATATGGGACAGTGTGGAAGATATTGGACAAAATAAAAGGCACCCCCGAAAAAGTAGATCTAGTCTACGGCCGGGTAATATCAGAAATTGGGGACCTCGACTCCGCCGGCAGAGTCGCTGAATTGTGTTTGAATGTATGTTAATCTCTTCTTAATAGCGAAGGTCAAGCATTATTAATGTTTATAGATATAGAACTTTATTCGCGTCAGTGTTTGAAGGTATATGATTACTGGCTTTTTAAACTCTGTTTAAGTTTTGTTTTTAAGTTTTTTATAATGTATTACTTTTAAGGTGCAATGAAATGTTTAATAAATAAATAAGTTCACTGTTCGCGTGTGTAAGAGCAATAGAGCTTACGTAAGTTATCGTTATCATCTTCAGGCCTTTTCGGATTTCTTATTGGAGTCGATTCTCCTTGTCGTCCTTCTTTAGAGGTCAAGCCTCCTGTATTAGTTTAACTTTGAAGCTGCCTTGGATGTTTGGAACTTTGTTTTTCATGGAGAAAACCATTTGAACATTCGCATTAGGATGAAGTTCAGTTTCTCAGTATGTCGCTTTTTAAGACACCAACATGCTGCTACATACATCATTACGGGCTTTACTTACCAGAGTTTACGAAAGTAATTTGATTGTTCAAATACTTTTCTTACAGCTCTTGTGTTACTAAGCTCATCTTGATGAGGTTTTCACTACAGTCGAATTGTATTTGTTAATTATACGGAATTCTCAGTGTCAATTCGAATTAGATGGGCATACTTCTATAATTCAATACCAAATTGCAGTTCTCAGTATTGCAAATAACTTAGCTCGAATTTCTCGGTTATTTTGTAAATATTGTTGTAGTCAGTCACGTATATTTTAATGCTTCAATGTTTTTTTTAATATTAATTTAAACCGATTGAAAAAAATATAACGCAATTATATTTTTTTATTGTACAAATGCAATTAATAAAAATAATGCCGAATGTCTCTAATCATGTCGTAAGACCGTTTTTTTTCATGGATAGAAAGAAAATAATAGTGGTTTAAATATAGCCGTAAATACAGTACCTATACGTGAAGCAATAACTTTGTACACCTTTTTACAAAAATTACGCTGACAGAAGAGTATAAAATTCCCTACACTTATAGTTTATATAGAGAAGAACTGCAGAATGCCAATATATATTTTTGAATGATTCATACCAAACACATCAAATCAATAAATAAAACATTACACACACTGGCATGTATTTGACTCACACATACAATCTTTTGTTATATTTAATATATTAACAAGGATATTTAACAAACGACTTAGGAGATTTTGTAGAAAACATCGTTTCCAGAAAAGTTTTATATCATTAATTAATAAGTTTATCTTATGGATTATTGTTTTAATGATAAAAAGTTTTATTATCTAATTTTAATTTCATAAAATTTTATTTAAACAAACACAGAGCAAAAATAATAAATTAGTGATTTAGATGTTTTTAAATCTTACATATTTTCGTATCATTTATACATAACTATTTGTAATCATACATATTTTCGTTTATACTTATTTTTACAGTATCCTGTACCCAAACTCTGTCATCAAGGGTTGCTTTGGCAATAGGACTGCCTTTTGCCTTTGCATGCTGTAGTTTCGTAACTATTATATAAGTTTTCATGTAACTATGTTTTTGGTGAGGAGAACAGGAGAATGCACCGGACACGGGTCGCTGTGGACTGCGGGAGTGAGAGCTGAGTCATCTAATGATAGACTGCAAGTGTCTCATCTGAACGGACCAATCTGGATCAGCTTGGCGACCGGCTTCCCTCGAAATGGAGGACCCCCGAAATGGAGGACCCCTCCATGAAAACTGACTCATTGGTCTAGTGGTTAGCACGTTCGACTACAGACATGAGTTCCTAGGTTCGAGTCCCGGGTCGGGGCAACTCGAAAGCGATATTGAGTTTTCTATTAAGATTTTCTCAATATTTGCCCGAAGTTGGGAATTTGGCGGTGTGGTCCACTCCCGTGCCTTGGAGAGCATTGTCGTGTCGCATTATGCCGTCACGTCGGCACGTATCCACTTGTGTACTATGCTTGCCAATCCGCAGTGGAGCAGCGTGGTGGGTCTATGCTCTAAAAAACCCTCGCTCCTCGGAGTGAGGGGACCTATGCCCAGCAGTGGGACGTTAATGGGCTACTTACTTACTTTTACTTATGTTTTTGGTGTCATTAATTAATAAATCTACGCCTAATTGGCAAAGCTGCAAAGCAATAATTAGATTTTTTATTTATTTATATACTCTTTATTATGTATAACAAATACAAATCATACAAAAGCTGACAAAAGTATAGGGAAGGCAAAAGTAACAAAAAACACATGTACAAAAAGGTGATCTTATCGCTTGTTCCTGACAGCCTCAATGAGAAGGAAATTGTGGTAAAGTAAGTGGTCAAGTAAGTAAATTCATTCAACACCTTTATGTAATCCCGGTAAATTTGTGTCGGGAATGATGAAGGAAAGTTTAAATTAGTGCTTAGTAATTTACTAGAAAGCAAAGGGCGATTTGTGGTCGCCATCGACGTTGTAATTTTTGGTTATTTGGTGCGGTGAGTTTAAATTGCATGCAAATTCAGGAAACAGAAGACCTTACTAATCTACAACTGACCTACTTTTATATTTTGCGTTAGCTACGTACGATTAAATTAGATTAGTACGTTCCTTAGTCGTAGAAGAAACTTTCCCGGTCAGATGAAACACGACACGAAGATATGCAGCGTTTCTTATGTTTAAAGGTAAGGTAGTTTTAATACTTACGAATAAAACGTGGAATTTTAATTTGCCACTCGTCATTTTATAATGTAATGTACTATTATTCATAAAATATAAAATAAAAACAATTCATAATTTCTCTTTTCCAAATTTTAAATGAAAAAACAAAATTTAATTAATAATTTCTAATATTGACAAAAAAAACACGTACTGTATTTATTTTCGACACTGACAATTAAATTCCTAACATATCTTTCTTTTTTCCCTCCATCTCAGTCTCGGAAATCTAAAGTTTTACATTTGTATAAAAATAAACAAGACCTAAAAATTAGTTTGCCAAAGAAGCTTCACTTCTGACATGTGTTATATTTACAGGTCACTAATCTTTAATACAAACTGTTAGTTTCACCATTTATAGTTCATGTACAGCCAGACTAAGTTTAATAATTTATTGGCTATATCGCCCCCCCCTGAATAACAGAGAAACCATTAAAATATCGAGAAATATCTTGAAAAAAATTGTGACACTTCAGTCAATCAATCTTTTATATCAACTCATCACAAGACAAAAAAACAGTTCTAAAAATCTTACTCAAATAACTTGCAATCCATATACTGATCCATACATATTCCGTTTGCTACGTAGACGCTCATTTAGAACGGATTTCCCAATATTCTCACGGGATCAGGATATATAAGCGACCAATGGAAGGCACCTACGTGTTTATAGGCAAAATTAGCTCCAGTTTTTTATTTCGGACCAATGTATTGATACAGAATTAATATCTATAATATTATTTGTATTATATGAAATGGAAAAAAACAATATATGACGACCGGTAATCTTTAAGCAAAAATAAAAGCAATAAACATCTGTTTCTAAAGTAACATATTTTCAATTAATTGAAACTGTAATAAATTATCAATTTAAAACATATTCGCTGCATTAGAGTATATTATTAAATGACTCGAGTAATTGGTGTTAATTAAGAAGATGACATGAGAAATTAATAGTATAGCATTTGTATTCAGACATTAATGTTTATTACAAATTATTTTCATGTTATTCGGAGTATTGCAAGGTTTCTTCTGTGT
>JACTOM010000152.1:6021077-6076826 GCA_015832385.1 Elymnias hypermnestra | reverse complement strand
TGACAAAAAGAGTACACCCGACTGAGTTTGTTGTGGGCTCTTCTCAGATCAGGGCGCGAAGGAACCCTCGTAACTTTAGATTGTAAGTCGCTCTTTAATGTTATCATCAGTCATTCATTGAAATAATATATAGAAAAAAGTGCTGTAATAGGCCTACTTGAATAAAGATATTTTGACTTTGACTTTGACTCTTATTATGAAATTTAATTGGATTCAAGTAATTATTAATTTTCGTTAGAAACTTTAATTGAATGTGGAAGTATTAATTATAAAATATTTTAAAACGACCGCTATGACGTTGCTTTAAAAGGAGTCAAATTACTATATTTAGAAATAAAATATAATAGCTGTAATATCTTTCCTTATCTCGTATAAGGTATATATATCAATTAACAATATGATAGATTTCTTGTTCCGTTTACTCTCAAATTATGTATTTATACTTAAAAATGTATCATATCCGCATGCAGTGGTAAGTAATAAGAATGCGGACTGTATTTCGAAGTCGTTTCATTATTTAACTATAGAATCATTCATTCGTAATTGCAACAAATTTTAAGTTTGTAGCATAAAGTCAGTAAATGATATCGCCTTATATTGCTAGACCTAAGAAACTATTAGAAAATTTCTCGATTTATTCAGGTTATTCGGATCATTAATCTAACTGAAACATCCTCTTTTTCTATCGTAAAATTTCTTTATCGAATTATTTATTCAACTGTAGATGTTTTAAAATATATTCAATATGTTTTTAACGTAGAAAAGGGTGACGGCCTGTACATATAGGTACTAGGGGTGTGCGAATAATTCGAACTAACGAATTATTCGTTCCGCATCGAATGTTAATATTCGATTCAAGACTTGAATCGAATAATTAGAAAATTAGATTTTTTTTTAGAATTATTCGTAAACTATTAAATTATAAGTGAATTTTCTAGTATTTTTAATTCGGGGTTTCTTATTTTTAGTATTCGAATATAAATTAAACAGTCTATATTCATTTTAATCAAACCATGAAATCTATTTCTAGAAATAGATTAATTATTATAGTTTTTATTTTATAGAGAATGAAATAACACTATTTATATCGTAGCAAATACGGTATTTTTAAAAATTTGAATATTTGCTACGAATTGTTGTTTATAAATAAAAATTCGATACTGAATCGGGTGACAGTTAAGTTCGTTTGTCAGATACAATATCGCCAGCAGTGAAAAATAATCTTTCACTTTCCGGTTAAAATTTTTTGGGAATCTCTTTCCAATATTAACATCTACATTTTTATGATACCGACTTATATAAAGATATATTCAAAATGAGCATTTGTGTTCTCTGGGTAATTGATTTTTAAAAGAAAAGTATTTGTAAGTCGATATTTCGATACACGATTTAAATTATTTAAATACAAACAATTGAAAATCCAGAGATATTTCATTAATTCGCGAATTATTCAAAAATATTCGAATCATCCGAAACTTTTGAGCTATTCGATTTTTTTTTCGAATTATTCGATTCGATTCGAACGATATAGGTACACGTCTCTGTCTCAGTGTTTTATATGAAGAAGATTTTTTAGCTAAACTAAAACGTAGATAACTTTATTTAATGAATATAATTTTATGGGTGTTTTATGTTTTGCGATTCTTATAATAGTAAATTAAAGAAATAATATATTTATACCTTATTGAATGTACTATTTCCCGTACTATTTCCCTTTCAATAGCAACATAATGTGGTAAAACAGTAAAAAATTTACGTTTAGTACCTTGATCCATTTATTTAAATATATTACAACAACATGAATTTATTGCTTGATTGTGATCTCACCTAATGGTAACTGACAATACAATTTAAGATGGTACTAAGCTTATCCAGTAAGAGGTAATTTGCCGCATAACGGTTTCTACACAGCATTGTATCTAAAGTAAAAAACAGCACTACTTTGTTATGATAGTAACTAGGAACAGCTGAAGTTTCCCATCAGTATAAAAGGGTAAGTGGCAGAATTTTAAGGTCCCAAGGTGTTGCGCATGTCTTCTCATATCATAGAAGAAACTGATTTTTAGAGCTCACGTTCCTTCGCACAAAAATGGATTGAAATGAACTTTTTCACTGGGAAAATTTTCAGCTGCAGCCCTTTCTTCGCATACGTTTGGATTTTTAAAGGAAAGATTTTAGAAAATACAATATCCTAAAGTTGCCCTGACATGATGTGAACCAGGCTTATCTATACCCGCACCATTACGCCAGCGAGGTCGAATATAGTCAATGATAAAACTGCCGACAGCATGATTGCGTATATTGTCTAACAAATCAGTTCCATACAACACTCATTTTCTTTAAGTTCCGCATTAACTAAGAAAAATACTTCGTTCCGGTTGCTTTAAAGCTATTTATTTAATGACTCATAACTATCCGGATATAGTTGTTTATTACCTTTGTTATAACGAGCAATTTCTAACTCTTATACAATAAGTGATGTGAGTAATAGAAAAAAATGTTCAATTTCAAAAACACTAGATTACGCAATTTAGAAAAGTGTTGTTTTTTTATATAACACAAAGATAGATAGAGGAAGAAGAAATTTGGTTAGGACATAAAAAGGTTATAGATGTTTAGCTTGACAATCTACCTTTCCCTCTCTAATGTCTCTTTCTGCAAGATAATAAAGTGTCGTCAAATTTCATTAGTAGGTACATACACTTTTCACTTATAAAATTATTACTAATCAATGTTAGTAACTTCAAGACATTCAACAGTTGAAGTTTCACAAAAATCTTGTATGTGATAATTGATCCCCTTTAAAATTTCTAAAAGAAGAGTCAGCGACAGCATATGTCTAAATTGTAAGGTTAGCTCAGTATAACCGAGCGTAGTGGGCACCATGCTCGATGGGGAGCCACATTGGAGGGCTGTGCCCTTCTTCTATGAGTCTGTCTAGTTATTAGCTATAAGTTATTAATTCCATGCCAAAGTGTTTTGACCGCGAGGTAGTATTCACGAGATTTTGATTATTTATTTTAATTTTCATTGACTTGTTTTGACTTGGATACAGGATTTTCTGGTTTAATTTTACTTAATAATAAAAAGGTACGCAATTTATTTTGAACTGAGCGTTCGTCAAGTATGAATTCTATTGCCAACTAACTTACAGAAACATCAAACATGGTGTCGTACTTCAACTCGTACATTTTAGTCCAATGCAGTTGAAATTCCGCGGGTTACACAGAATTCTATAAGAAAATATGTTATTTAATTCGCATAACGTATAATTTCATGTGGTATCGAAATTTAGGTAATGGAAATCTTATTAAAATTTTGTTCTGTAGTTACAACCTAAACGTATCGATCTAAAAACTGCTGGGTAAAAATATTACAACAGCTGGCCATTTTATTACACGAGTCAGTGCTAAGTACATACATGCAACAAATGAAGAAATAAATAATACGTATTTTTAATGGCCACACTATAAAAAGTCACTGGAAGGACACCCTTATGAAATTCCTTGAAATTACTAACACTGATTTGTAATAATTTTATTAGTGAGGTGTGTTTGTACTACTAATGAAATTTTAGGAAACTTTTTACTTAATAAAACACTTTTGCCACTTCACTAAAAAATAATTAAATCAATTCTGCAGCCCTAATTTCTAAATTTCACATTAAGATAGAAAATTAATACAACTAACATTGCGTGATCATTTTATTCTCGTATTATGTTCATATTTATCAAGATATTTTGAATTAGCCAAACAAATTACAGTAATTTATTCATCGTAAATTGTAGTGTAATGAGAGGCAAGTGTAACAATAGAGTAATATAGTAAAACCGTCAACAATGTATATTAGTTTGTAAACCACTTCTATTGTGCCAAGCAAGGTGAAATGTTACGAAATTGTTTGATTTAAGGTTAACAATGCACGGTGCGTTCATGGTCAAGTGATGAAGCGGTTAATTTTCCTCCTACAATAAATTCCTCATTTTGAAGCACAAGTTAAAATGCACATAGCCTTAAAGCTAGATGTTATTATTTGTTCATTTGCATGTAACATAAATACTATATTATATACGTTTATTAAAGGTATTACCGACTATATTTACTAAACTACATTTATTTTACAAAAAAGGGCAATACCAATTCTCACAGTATCGTCGCGATATATTTTAAATAATATCTTATATATTCGTGGTAATATACACTTATACAGTAAAAAAACTGAAATACACAATTTTAATATAAGAAATAAAAACAAACTTTATAATTTCTTATTTTAGAGTGAAAAAGGTTCAGAAATCATTTGTCGGGTTGAGCATACGCATTTTTAATAAGATACCTCAATCAGTTTTGGATTTGCCTCTACATAATTTTAGGAAATATGTCAAAAACACCGTTTTACAAAAGGCACATTATAATGTAGAAGATTATTTAAGCGATAGAAATGTTTGGACTTGATTCCAATTTGCTCACAGAAGCAAATTATTATTCATTGTAACATACACAATTATTTCTAAAAGAGTAACCGTTGAGTTTCTTGCCGGTTTCTTCTCAGTGAATTTAATTTTCCGAACCGGTGGTAGATTTGTTACCAACGGACAGACTACTGACGATTCAAAAGTGCTTTTTGAGCCTACTTGAATAAAGAATATTTTGGTTTTGATAATGTGTGAATAAGACTTAAAAACCTCTCTCATGCGAGTGAGGAGGCCTGTGCCCAGCAGTGGGACGAAAATGGGCTGCTACTTACTTAATGTGTGAATTTCTGGATTGATATATATCTTTGGAGTGATTGAGAGGATGCTTGACTTTCTTTACTTATCTAACAAATACGTTTATAAATTAACAACTCGAAATGGAGACAAACAAGTAAAGTATTTAGCAGCTTTATGGAATAAAGCGTAAGCACGTTCAACACTATACAACTGCTTAATCCATTTTCGTACTGAAAAGAAAACTTTATAAAGATACTCAAACGTGGAATACTTTTCAATAAAAATAAAGTACTAAACTGCGTAAAAAAAGTAGTTTATTCAGTTTTTTTGCTATTCGATCATTATTATCGATTATATATCAATTTTTCGACAAAATTGGCGAGGATTGTACCCGTACCTTTTTAAAAATTCATAAAAAACTTGTAAAACTCATAAAGTGTAAACTGCAGTTAGCGATATTTAATTATTAAGTTACTAACAATAGAATACTCGATTAAGAACTAAACAGTGTAGTTACTCGTTTAAAAACTTTCATTTATGAATATGAAACAGATTTTATTATATTTGCATGATCTCTAGCTTTATATAAAACATTTGAGATAATTTTACATATGTTTAGAATAATTTAAAGTGTTTCCTGTGAAAATTAATGGCTTGTATATAAGTTTGAGTAGTTTTCTTCGTTATATGAAGAATAATCATCCGCATTTCAATATTACCGTACGTTGAGTCCCATTGGTTTTTTATATTACTGAAAAAAGTGAAAAACTTGGCTTCTTGGTATTTTTCGCTAAATTGTTCAATAATTGGTAAGCGGTTTATAAACACAGTAATGTATACACAATACAACACCTTATTCTTTATTGTACACACAATTTGAAGAGGGATATTTTTATCAAAACTATTTCTACAAGTGATTTACAGATTTACTAAAGTGATTCGGGGACCCTTCTAAAATGCTTCAATCCGAGAAATGATTTCTGAACCCTTCTACAAACAGTTTGTTTTAATTTCTTGTATTAATTATTGTGTATTTCGTTTCATTTTCTATACAATTGATATTATGAAATATAAAGAGATCCTAATTTATATACGTTTTTAATACGTACTTCATCACATATGATAAATTAATCGTTCTATGTGTATAGGGCTTTAAATATAGTTCAAATTGGTTTCTTTCATAATAACGTTTGTCGTGCTTTTTCTACTAGATCCAAATGCTGCAACAAATTGCCCAGATTACTTGGAATCTGGTATTCGTTTCAAAGCAAATCCATGTATCTGGAACTAACCTCATCGGAATAGCAATGTACAATAATGCTATTATTCTAATGCCTGCTGTTTACATAGTAAATCAAGCTTGGGATGTCTGCCGAATCTTTCGTTAATTTACGATATATAGACAATTTGTTTTCTAAATGTAAAGCCTTATGTTTTAATATTTGTAGTCTTAAGACATAACTTTCATTCTCTCAGTTGGGAAATGCATACAAAAACTATCAATACACCAATGCTCGGTCTTTTATTAAAAAATATATGTGTTTATAAATTCCAATTTTAAATGAATATTGATGATTTATAAATCTTCTCTAAATCTTAAATTTATAAAAAAGCCATACCTGTATGTATTTTCTTTTGTAATATTACAATGTCTTACTTGAAAAACTATATAATTAATATATAGCAATATAATTTACGTGTTTGTTCATTACAATTGACTAGAAAACTTTATTTATTTAAACTAAACTTTCCCAAAATCAAATTGTGCTTATACGAAGGTATACTAAATACATATTATGCGTATGTTAAATTCCTTTCATATATCTGAAGAGGGTATTTAAAAAAGGTGTTTCTTAAACACCACAAGACAAAAAAGTCAATTTCATTAAGATAATATTAATAATGTAAAAAAAACATTTCTTGTTTCTTGATTGTGTATAGTTAGTTACTCTATTAAATTTCCCTCTATATTACTTGTATATATAGCAATATCTTTCTTGCTTGTTTAGCCAAAAGCCAACTTTACTTGGACGAACGTTACATTGCCACCTGTGATGGCTGGGTCTTATTAAATATCCACAAAATACACGAGCACAGCGCGTTTAAACTTTTTTCACTTCAATAACTTAATTCTCACATTTAACCATTCACTTTATGAATAGCCAGATGGTGTTTCAAAGGGCTAGACTGACTGTGCATGATGGAGTGTTGGTGCCAATACATATGTATGGTAGTGAAAGTTGGGTGTGGCAGAAGAATCACTAAGGTAAAATAAATGCGGTAGAGATGAGAGCGTTGAGAAGCATGAGTGGATTAAAACTGAGTGACAGAGTAAGAAATAGTGTGATAAGAGAACGTTGTGGTATAAAAGAAGACGTAGTGACTAAAATTGAGAAAGGTATGCTTAGATGGTTTGGGCATGTAGAGAGAATGAATGAAAGGAGACTGACAAAAAGGATTTATGAGTCAAGAGTGAATGCGAAAGTTGGAAGGGGAAGACCAAGGCGAACGTTCCTGGACCAAATCCAGGACATTTTAAATAACGGCCAGGTCAAGAGTACTCTAAACCGACGAACTTGTATGAAAGGTTTAATGAGAATGAAAGAAGCGAAGGAGATATGCAAGGATCGTGGCAAGTGGAAGGATGTTGTCTCTGCCTACCCCTATGGGAATGAGGCGTGATGCTATGTATGTATGTAACAATTTACAAGTAAAGAAGTTAACCTATCAAAACAGCACGCCAGTTATTTTAGACTCACAATCCACAAATATCTTTGTATTCATATTGCAATCAGGGCAAAGTAACAAATTCAAATAGAGTCACACCCACAGTCAGGGTTATTTTAAGTTAAATTGATTTTCACAACACAATGTATGACACTCATCAAAAGCTGGACGGTTCTGTAAATTGCGTGTGTGAAGTGCCTTTTACATTATACGACATGACTACGATAAGATATAAAAAACCTATAATATTGTAAGACAATTCTAACATTAAAATCGCAAATTTATATTAAGGAAATTAAGTAATATTACGATACTAGCATGAACATCATAACATTAAAATAATGCATGATAAGAAAATGTGCCCTTCTTAGCAGTGGTTTAGGAATATATGTAGCCTATTAGACTACCATATTAGAGTTGATCGGTGACACTAAACTCCAAACTGTGTTTTTATGTTCTAGAAATACGCTGTACGTAGTTAAGTTGCTGCTTGTTTTAATATTTTTTAACATGCTTACATTAGCTTCTACTACTTTGGTCATATCGCCCGAAGACAGATCGCCAGATAACTTGGATTAACTGGTTGTGGCAGGGAGCGTCTAAGGATAAGGATCGTCGAGGGAGGAGGGGAGTCGCTCACCTACTCGCTGGTCTGACCAAATAAAGAGTGTCGCTTCCAACAGCCCTAAAAATACCGAAGGTAGGAGGAGGTGGAATCTGCGTGGTTAGCTTGAATCTGCAGCCATAAGCCATATCAGACCAGGCACGACCTTCAGCAATAAAGTATAGGGAAAGGATGATAAGATTAGTTTCACTATTTGAAGTATATAAAAGTGATAATACATTTTAAATCTTTCCCAGGTCTCAGGGAGAGAAGGTGAGTACTTTGTGCGCCCCCTTGCATTTCATCACCTCATATAATATCTTAATCATTTATGTTATACTAAGTAACGTATAACCGTTCCTTCTTGTTTTTTTTCTAAATTATAATTTATATAAATCTAATCTTTGAGAGTCACAAAGTAACAAGATAACTTTTCTTAAATATCTTTATTTTGCTATAGAATAACTGTTTTCCATATATGGCGTCCGAGGTACTGCGTTGAATTGCCTGCAAATACAAGGTATCAGATTAGCTGTATTGAACTATTGCTGGAGTTTCAGCTATTGAACAATATTGTTTATAAATGTGCATAATAATTAGTTTCAATTTATATAGCTAATCGTGACCGTGTCGTCAATTTATAAAGGGGGGTCTAATTGGCATGCCACGCGACACTGACGCTGATTTATTGCATTACATCATCGAGCTTTCGTCCACTTCCCACATAAACTATTACTGTTTAAAAATAACGAAGTCCATATTTGAATAACTGTGAAAATAAAATGAATTTTCTGGTTTAACGACTGCGTTTATATCTTGAAAATGACCATTAAATTTTTTTATTACCGTTTCAAAATTTACTTTAAATATCTTGGTTTTTGGTAAGGAAATAAAAAATATTAGTTTATATTGGATTCTATGTCATTGTTATGTATGAGTAAGAAGTTATAGTTATTACTTATTCAAAATGAAGCGGTTTTGGTTTCCCAGACGTAAACCAAAACCGCCTCATAGAGTAAGTGTCATTTAATTTTAAGTATTATTAAATTTATAATATATTCATTGTTATTTAATTGCATTTGTGAAAGAACTAGGAGGTAAATTATCTTTTACAATCTTAGAGTGTAACATATTTTATTATCAGATAAGATTATAGTCAGGCATTAGCTCAAATATCAGCAATTAATAAAAATTTCACTTCAGATGAACTAAAAAAATTCACTTGCTTGATGATATTTCTTCATAAAATCAATATATAAAACTTTATCAAAGAAAATTAGATTCGAAATTGTCTTAATTACATAATAGTTACGTAAAATGAGAAGGTTAATGCAAGTTGAATTAATAATTCCAAAATTTATTTGACTTTTTAATTGATTCCAAGAAAATTAATTTGATTTTAAATCGTTATCGTTCGAAAACTTGTCTAAGAAAAAATATAAAATAACTATCCAATTTTATTAGCAATGTATAGTTAATAAATATTTATTCACTGTACCGTTACGGTCTAATCTCCGTTAGATGTAATAAAATATCACATTATACGCTCCGATGGGTGCAAAAAGAAGATAAGTCTGTTTTGCTCGCCACAAATTGGCTTCTACAGGTTGCTTGTATTAGACGTTAACTAGACTAAACAGATTGAATATTTTACATAACAACGACCTTTATACGACATTTTACTTTAACCGTTTACATGTAAATCGTCGTTATTCGTAGTTTCGAGTTTTATTGGAAATTGATGAATGACGAATAACAATTAAAAAAAACATTTACGATAGAATGGCGTTAAATGCATACACAACATAATCAATAAATGATTAAGGGAAAATCTACTTTTTTACATGGAAAGTAATAAGAGGAACTTAAGTTTGTAAAAGGCGAAAGATTTATACGTTTTGAAGGGAAACCAGAGTACAGTGCGTGTTGCCAGCGATGACCTACGGTTCTGAAACGTGGTCGCTGACTATAGGTCTCATGCGGGAGGTCTGAGTCACACAGCGTGCGATGCGAGAGGGCTATGCTCGGAGTTTCTCTACGTGATCAGAATCAGAAATGAAGAGATCCGTAGTATAACCAGAGTCACCGACATAGTCCTACGAATTGCGAACCTGAAGTGGCAAAGGGCGGCACATAGTCCGAAGGACCGATGGACGTTGGGGGCCGAAGGTGCTGGAGTGGCGACCCCCCACAAGGTGGACTGATGATCTACAGAGGGTCGCGGGTAGCAGCTGGACCCAGGCAGCGCAAGATCGGGCCTTATGGACGTCATTACGTGAGACCTATGTCCAGCAGTGGATGTCCATCGATTGAAGCGACGACGACGACGACGACGACGACTTTAGTATCAATTGCCATGTAATATTACCAATTAGGATTTTTGTAATTGTTTTTATTGGATTTTTCTTTTCATATCGATATTGAGGTAATCTAAATAAATGGTTGAGGTATTGAGTTTAAATTTTAGAAAAATTAATGCCCAGCATTTTTATATGTACGTAATTGTTATACCTTAAATTATTTATAGAAATATATAACTTCAAACCTACTCAAAAAGTTTACTATATACCTTTTTTTGGTCTTCTGTGAATGATTCTTCTCACCGTTTTATACTATTAAATGTAAGCAAAAACTAAGTAAGAATTTAAAGAAAGTTGCAGATGTAATCGATGAAAATAAGACTAATATTTTTTTGCTTCAAATGAAATTCACAGCAATGAAGCACGGAATGAATAATGTTATATAAGTTGTCAAATTACGAGAACAAGATAACGAAACAGGAACTAATAATTAGTAACAAGAAATAATAATAACTAAAAATTAGTAATAAGGAAGTCATTAGTAATAATACTATTTATATATAATTTAATTAGAAAGCGTAAATTTCAGACATTGTTGAGAATCTGTGAGTAATGTCATTAACATCATTTGAGCGAATTCGTAGACTGTCGTGTACCAAACACGAGATTTCTAATCTTGTAGTTTTTTATTAGTGAAAAGTTAGCGCTTGATTTTATGCTAATTTCGTCTGATGGTAAGTAATAATAGTCTAAGATATGAGCTTGTTGACCTGGTAAGAAGATATTTACTCCTTATGCATCTATACAACATCGTGGAATATAAGTTATTTGTTGGCGACACTTCTTTACTTCACCAATTCAAACGTAACAAAGCATCACGCCTTATTCAAATAGGGGTAGGCAGAGACCACGTCCTTCCACTTGCCACGATCTTGCCTTGCATATCTCCTTTGCTTCTTTCATTCTCATTAAACCTTTCATACAAGTTCGTCGTTTTAGAGTACTCCTGACCTGGCCTTTATTTAAAATATCCTGGATTTGTTTCAGGAACGTTCACCTTGGTCTTCTCCTCCAACTTTCCCATTCACGCTTGACTCATAAATCCTTTTTGTCAGTATCCTTTCATTCATTCTCTCTATGTGTCCAAACCATCTAAGCAGACTCAAATAAATTATTTTCAGAAGAAGAATTAAAATATAAGTCTTAAAGTTTTAGAAACCATCTTGTTCTTGAAAATATTGTTATTGATTTTACGATCCGTTATATACTACGTTATTACCCGAAGACTATAATCGATGAAACCAACAACGATTTAATATTCACAACTCGGTGAGAGGTGATTATGATTAACGATTTTGTATTATGAAATTATTATCTAGTATTGATGACAATATTATCTAAATGACATCAGTTTGAATATCAAACGAAGCATAATTTATTGCTCTATTCAATTCGGTGGCAGCAAGAAATATACCTACTTATGAAATTCAAACTATTAATTGTAATAGATTATGCCTGATTATTATTTTTTAAACTGCCTCAGTGGTCTAGTGGTTAGAATGTTCGACTACAGACATGAGGTCCTGGATTCGAGTTCCGGGTCGGGCCAATACAAAATCGATATTGAGTTTTTTATTAACATTTTCTCAATATTTTCCCGAAGTTGGGAAGTTGGCGGTGTGATCCACCCCCGTGCCTCGGAGAGCAGGTTAAGTAGTCGGTCCTGCGTCTAATCTCTCTCCAGTCGTGTCGGATTCCCCTCACGTCGGATTATGAGAGTGAAGGAATAGAGAGTGCGCTTGTGTACTATGCCTGCCAATTGTCAATGGAGCAGCGTGGTGGGTCTATGTTCTAAAAACCCTCTCTCATATGATTGCGGAGGCCTGTGCTCAGCAGTGGGACGTAATGGCCTGCGACATACTTTTTATACCTGATTTTAATGCAGAGTATTCAAATGTTAATTCATGATCTAAAAAACGTTCAACGAAATTTATCTTAAGTTTATTCGTTTAAAGAAATTGCTGATACCGCATAACCGATTTATGCGGCCTTTTACAAGCTGATAGAAGGTTTTTTAAGTCGTAAAAAATAGGCATATTTTTGAATGTTGATGTTATTAGTTTTGAAAAGTCTTTTAAAACCAAGGTCCCATAAAAAATATCAATTAATAAATATCTACGTGATTGTACTACACAAGTGTTGAAATTGGGCTATTCTATCAAATTCAAGGAACGTGTACCATTACGCCATCACTGATAAAACCATAGTATGGTGAAATAATATACACAAACATAATCTTCAAGTAATATTCAACGCAATCTGTGACTAGTAAAAAAATACCAGGACAGCAAAACATGCAAATTTTATTGATATATTCAATTCCGAAAAAAAAACATTTCAATCAGTATAACTATAAATTTAAGATTTATGTAGTCATAAATTAATAGTTATATCTGTTTAAGTATTTCAATTTTAAGAAATATATTACAATTTCATAACCACAATGATGTATAAATACGGATACCAGATTATTATCAATATCTACACTAATATTATAAAGAGGAAAGATTTGTATTTTTGTATGTAACGAATAAACTCAAAAAGTACTGGACCGATTTTCATAATTCTTTCTTCATTAGAAAGCTACATTATCACTGAGTAACATAGTCTATGTTTAGTACGTGATTACTCTAGAAATCTTTAGAAATTCCTATAAAAGCCAATGGAAGGTGTAATCAAATTAGCCATAAAATGTCTTTCATCGCATACGCTGTGGAGAGTATTAATGATAGGACAAAAAAATGTTCGACAATATTATAGAATATATCAATATCTACAAAGACCTTCGCGAGATCATATGTCTAACTGTTGTAATTACGTCACTATAACTAGTTTTTTACATTTAACAAAGTGATAGAAATGCCGATCAAAATCAGACCGTGTCATCCCTATCAATTATTAATTTTTATCCAAATAAATAGTTTAATATTCAAGACTGTCTCAATACCTGATGATTACTTGTTGAATTATTGAAATCGGATATTCCATTCAAAAGATATCAAGAAATTAAAATAAAAATACTAACTCGACGAGAGGGGCAGTGCGGGAGAATGGGGTGCACCATTATGAACTAGGTAAGGTTGAATATTTCGAGTTTTTTAAACACATTTTTATGCTTCACTCAAAAAAGCTCTTTTCCGAGCTACTAGTTTTAGTATTAGGAATCTATTTATGTCTACTCGTGCGAAGCCGGGTCGGGCTGCTAGTTTATTATATAGTTGAGAAAGCACTCGATGTAACAATAATGAATGAATTAAACCAACGTTTTACTATAATAATTAAATCTTATATTGCGTTTAAATTTTTTTGGTTTTATATCTAATCAATGTCTTTAAAATTAAGATTTATTTTCTTTTACTATTTTATAGTCATACTTTAATCTTAGCAGAGATCTCTACGCAACAAGAAGAACGCAAAAAAATCTTAAATAATATGTATATAATTACTTTTGCTTATTTAATACAAATAACAAAAACTCAGCAGTAAAATTTTCAATTACAAGATATAAGAGATTTTTTCAAGTGCATATTTTTTGTTAAAATAATATATCCTTTACTAATTTTATATTTATGAAAATTATTCAGAAATATATGACACAAAATATTTTATATTTTTGAATTTTAAGTAATTAACGCGTAAGTCAATGACTTCTTTAATTAATTCAAAACCAACCAAGAGTTGAAATAAAATATGCGACGTCAAATTAATTTTACTTAGAAATTTTAGTAGCAAGTCTTAATTTTTTATGATATTTACATTAATATGGATATTTTGTTATTCCATTGACTAGCGATTTACATGTCTTGATAGTACATTAATGCAATAATTAAATAAATGTTTGTATATTCACTATCTAAAGTTATTTATTGCTAAAATTCATATTAAAATTACTACTACTACTACTACTCTGAAACAAATACTTCTGTTAGTCGTATTAATTATTGATCGATATTAAATTTTTATCATAAATAAATCTACACTAATATTATATAGATAACAGTTTATTTGCGCTAATCTCAAGAACTACTTGTGTCATTTGAAAAATGTTTTCAGTGTTAAATAGCTAATTTATCGAACAAAGATATAATTATGCTATATACCTTTAGACTGAGTTTAAGAAGAACTGAGCACCAATAAAATATGTTTCAAAATCAGGGTTTCTTTTCCTTTTGAGTGCTTCCGTTGCGTGTGCTGCGTAAACGGTTAAAATTTCCCAAAAATCAGGTATAACAGAATTGTGCCCCTTTAAAAATATAAAGGAAAGTTCAAGAGAGCATATGGGTATCTTTTAAAGTTGACTCACTATAACCCCCCCTTTTAATGCTAACCAAATTTGTTCCTTCTCTGCCTTTCTTACGAGGCACAGACGGAGTTGCGCGGAGCAGCTAAACCTTACTAAAATTATAAATGCGAAAGTAACTCCGTCTGTCTGTTGCGATTTCACATCAAAATTATTGCACCGATTGCATTGAAATTTAGAACACGTAGAGTCGAAAGTCTAAGAAAGAATATAGGCTTCTTTTTATAGCGTAAAAAAGGTGGGGAGGGATGGTAATGTGGTCCTTTTCCGATCTAGAAGCTTGAAACTTATTTTTTAGGCTGCTGATTTGATATAAATAAGTATGACTTTCAAACAGTGTTACTCTCATAAGTGTAGTATATACTTATGTAATCCTTACTAAAATTATTAGTGCGAAAGCAAGTCTGTCTGTCTTTCTGTCGCACTTTAACATCAAAAGTACTTTATTTATTTATAATTTATTGTACACCAAACAAAGTAATTACACATTAGGATGGAGACTTCAACTATGTAAGTTTGTGATGGACAAAAGGCGGCCTTATCGATTTCTTCAAGACAACCTGACTGAATTTAAATGAAATTTGGTACATAGAGTGTCCAGAATCAGGGAAAAGACAATAAGCTCTTTCCAGAGAAACTGCAAAAAGCTTATCGAAGCATTTTTACGTATGTGTCTTATTTGTTAAATAATAAACCATTGTTTTTTAAACGCGTGCGATGTAGTAGACACAGCTTGTATTTATAAAAAGCTAAATTGCTCGATGCCCTTTTCAATTATTTATTTAAAAGCCATAAAACATACCATTCCCAAAGAATTTTAATAAAAGTTATGACTTACTGAATGCATAATTGTATTTTCTTAGATACAGCAAATCTGCTTAATAAGTATTAAATTGTTTTTATTAAATTAAAACATTTTCTACATAGTAACATCGCAGTAAATAACCTCCCTCATTGTATCTGACTTTAAGAAATGGTATAAAAACTCTTACTCCGTAATTATCTACTTTGCGAAAACAAAAAAAACAACAGTGTGTTTCTTTTAGGTACGATTTATAATTTCATATCTCTGTTATTTCAGGTGGAAGCGGATCAACGACCCTTTTTATAAGTTTCCACCAAGGTATAATTACTGCGTTATAATATTATGTCTTTCGTGCTTAAGTTTTAAGTAAAATTTGTATATATGATATAACTGTGTTGAACTGCCATTAAAGTATATAGGTTTAATAAGATACATAGCATCACGCCTCATTCCCATAAGGGTAGGCAAAGACAATGTCCTTCCACTTGCCACGGTCCTTGCATATCTCCTTCGCTTCTTTCATTCTCATTAAACCTTTCATACAAGTTTGTCGATTAAGAGTACTCTTGAACTGGCCCTTATTTAAAATGT
Source organism: Elymnias hypermnestra (assembly GCA_015832385.1). Classification (NCBI taxonomy): domain Eukaryota; kingdom Metazoa; phylum Arthropoda; class Insecta; order Lepidoptera; family Nymphalidae; genus Elymnias; species Elymnias hypermnestra. Next base: position 6,060,727 of record JACTOM010000152.1, on the reverse strand, counting down.
CCTGGATTTGTTCCAGGAACGTTCGCCTTGGTCTTCCCCTTCCAACTTTCGCATTCACTCTTGACTCATAAATCCTTTTTGTCCGTCTCCTTTCATTCATTCTCTCTACATGTCTTCTTTTACACCACTGCGTTCTCTTATCACACTATTTCTTACTCTGTCACTCAGTTTTAATCCACTCATACTTCTCAACGCTCTCATCCCTACCGTATTTATTCTACTTTTGTGATTTTTCTTCCATACCTAACTTTCACTACCACACATAAGTGTTGGCACCAACACTCCTGCATGCACAGCCAGTCTGGCCCTTTTAGACACCATCTGGTTATGCATAAAGGCGTGCAGAGCACCATTTACCATATTACCTGCATTCACTCTCCTTTCAATATCACTTTCACATTTTCCATCATTTGTAAATTTAGATCCCAAGTGTACAAATTCTTTCACCTCTTCCACTTGTTCCCCATCTATCGAAATTTTTCCATTCATTATATATTCATCTCTTTCAAAAAGAATAAGCTTCGTTTTGTTTACATTCACTTTCATTCCTTTCCCTTTCAAAGCTTTATTCATAATATTTACCATCTCCTGTAGCTCATTAGCAGATGATGCAATTATTACTTGATCGTCAGCGTAGAGTAAACATTTGATGAGTAATTCATTCATTCTTTACTCGTACATACTTTCTTTTAAATCTGTCAAAGTTATCCATGAATAGGTTGAACAGCCATGGTGACGCAACACATCCTTGTCGAACTTAAATGCTTGACTCAGACTACCGCTCACCCCACACATAGATAACGTTGACCACAACTCATTCCTCACCACTCGATCATAGGCATCATAAATCATCATTAATAAGATAATATTGGGTAATTAATACGCTATGCAAGAATTATGAAAACTAAACGTGATTACAATTAATGGTAACAGAATTTAGGTTTTCCAATTATGAATATTCAATTTTTTCATCATTTACGTTTATTTTTACCTAGCATCGTCTTGATATTTATTATTTATACGAAAAGTCAACAGCAGCTGGTGGTGCCAAGAAGTACTGTTAAAAGTGTTTATATTACCTTAAACAATACAAATAATAAGTACATACATGTAAATATGTATTTATAAATCGGTATCAAGAAGTTTCCGGAACGCCAGCGCCATCAATCGGTGTTGGACAGAGTCAATGAGTCACAGGCCAGCGGCGTTCTCGAGTAACGGTCAGCCAGAACGGTCGACTATTGAAACTGTCGCGCCTTCCTAACTATTACTGATATTTGATTTGAATGTGTTTGTGCAATTTGATACGAGAAACAATAAGTGATTAGACATTACAATCAGAGTTAAATAATGGGGTGTTTGATTGTTTGATTGCTCCAACATTACCCACCGACGCCCACACTTTGTAGGTTGACTTATGTTTTTCTCCGACACACACACACACACACACACACACACACACACANCACACACACACACACACACACACACACACACACACAAAGAGAGAGAGAGACGACGTGACGACTCTCCGCCACGGCAATAACGGCATAAAAAAGGTAAGTGCTGGGCACAGGCATCCGCACTCATAGGAGAGAGTGTTGTTAGAGCATAGACCCACCACGCTGCATCACTGCGGGTTGGCAGGCATAGTATACAAGTGCACTATTCCTTCAGTCTCATAGGCCGATGTGACGGAAATCCGACACGACCGCAGAGAGATCAGGAGCAGGACCAACGTGCTTTCCGAGGCACTAGGGTGGATCACATCCCAAATTCGTGACTTCATGACTGTGGCCGAATATACTAACCACTAGACAAATGAGGCAGTCAATAACAGCATAGTAGCCTTTTATAGTTATTGAATCTCTGATATCGGAACAATCATTCCAGTATAAAGCAAGTATAAAGCAGATCTCACAGAATCTAACATAAATAACGTTTGCAAACGCGTCCTACGTTTGTAACATAAACTAATTTATTCAACGGTAAACACATTAATGCGAATTTAGTCTACTCAGATAATCTCACCAATTTCTGTGTTCACTTCTCTGTAGCAATCGCGATATATTTCTGTAGGAAGTACACCTGAGCACAGTTTTAGCGATTACGACCAGATTACGTAGCTGCGGTATTGCAGCCTGTTATTACATTGATGACAATTTATGCAAGTACTGAATAAACAAAGTAAACGTTCGTCTAAAGTCGAATATGTAATGAATGCTTAGGGACAATGTCTTGTAGGTATCCATTTTGGCAACGACCTAATTATATCATAACAAAGACTCTCATTTATTTCACGTTAAATCGGAATCGTACCAGGGTTGTTGTTAGGATTATTAGCAACCAATAGCTTTAGGCAATGAAATCTTATTAGTGTATTCGAAAAATCCATTTATTCATAAAACTTTCTTGGCTACGCGAAATTTTTATATTGAAATCATAAAAGCTTTTGTGGCGTCAAATATTTTATACATAAAATGTTACGATTATACCAACAACTGGGAGATTTATTTCATTGGTTGTAAAATGACGAGGTACATAGAGATCAAACACGCTATTTAGAAGAAAAATTGTTATATAATATTAAATACATGTCTTTTTGTACTTGTATTTTTTATTTTACAAAATATTGAAAAGTAATAAAAATAAATCAAAATATTCTTTATTCAAGTAGGCTCATAAATCATTTCTGAATCGTAATTAGTTTGTCCGTTGGTAATAAATCTACCACCGGTTTGGAAAGTTGATTCCGCTAAGAAGAAAACAAGAAAGAAACTCAACAATTACTCCTCTAAATATAGTTTTTGTCCTTCGCAATATGTTTAGCTTCCACGTGCATCTGGAATGGAGTCCAGACATACTTATCATTGAAATATGTTAAACTAGCTGAACTCGCGACTTCGTCTGCGTGGAATGTTTTTTTGGTAGCACTTTCATTAATTTAGGCAAATTGTTTTACAAATACGATACATACGTATAACATCCCCGCAACCCCCTTTGCGGGTGGTATTGCGTAAAATCCGTTCTTAACTGACCTCTATTCGGCAAAAGGAATATTCCTACCAAATTTCAAGTCTATCCGCCTTATGGTTCCAGAGATATCGTGATGAGTCAATAGATACCTGGATATCTCTTATATGTTTACTAGCTGAACCCGCGATTTCTTCTGCGTGGAATGTTTTTTGGGTAGTATTTCATTAAAAATTTCAATCAAATTGTTTTACAAATAAGAAACACATGTATATAACTCCATAAAATTCGTTCCTGGCTGATATCTATTCGGAAAATGTAATGTTCCTACCTCTTTTCAAGTACGCCTTATGTAACATTTTAATTTGTAATAGGACGGGTATCTTATTAACGTATGCTCAACCCGACAAATGATTTCTTAACTTTGTTCACTCTAAAATATGCAATTTTGTTTTTATTTTTTGTATTAAGATAGTGTCTTTCGCTCTTGTTGCTGCATAAATTAATATTATTACGGATATATAAAATGTTATTCAATCTCTAACTTGGGGTTCGGGATTGGACATTGGGTTTTACTATCAAAAAGTTCGTAAAATTACGTCTCTAGTTAATAATATGGTAGAGTTATATTTAAGATACTGTCTTTAAAATATAATAATATACAAAATTAATAGTAAAGTTTAGTTAGCGTTTGTCTGTTGTTGTAAGGAAAGAATTATTCAGCTCAAAATTGAATCAGGGACAAAAAATTGTAGAAGACCAATACTTGTAGAAGTATATACTCTCAGGATTTATTTCGCTAGTATTGGTCCCTGGTTTCAACTGAAGCTGTCCACGAGGACATGGATAATACTGAAACAATATCTATTGGCGGTTCCCTGCGATGTTATCCCCGGAGTTCTTGATCCCGTTTTTGGAGAAGATCTACGTAGCGAAAGATATTAGATCTATCTAATTTAAATCATTAGTTAGTGATGGCTTTTCATTAATATATATGGATGTATAAAGTGTACATTAATTTTCTTTAAGTGATATAGTGAATGTCGTAAACATGTTGTATTACAGTGTGAACTTTGCCGCGACAATTCTCATGTCGCTTGCAATGTGTAATGTTATGTTACCAAAGGCTAATATTAATTTATTCTTTTAATCGAGATTTTTAAGCACCTTTTACATTTCTTTATATACTTATTATTGTGGAGTGAAGTTTCTATACAAATGTATACAGTTAAGACTCTGTTTTAATGTCAGAATGAGAGCTTTTAATAACATGCATATGAGGTACGCTACAAAAACAACGAACAATTTTGCCAGCTTGTTTATTCCTAGTTATATACGATTAAATTTTATTTTTGTGAATAATAGATGTTATACAGAGCAAAACAGAGACATGTGACAGCCATTAAATTAATCAAAACAAATCACAATATATTTTTTCAAGTAGGCATATTACAGTACTTTTGAATCGTCAAATGATATATTTATTTTTTCTTTTCCACACTCTAATTCTAATGTACGGCTGATGATGGTACTCCAGAACGACTTAAAATCTAAAGTTACGAGGGTTCCTTCGCGCCCTGATCTGAGAAGAGCCCATGACAAACTCAGTCGGGTATTTTGTTACCATCATCATTACAATATCATATTAGTTTAATATATTTCAATTCAAATTAGAGCAGTTCGTTCACTCCCACGCGTTTCTATCGTCTATTATATTACGATTTTTCTATCAACTGTCTTTTAACAAAGACTATGAATTTATTAATTGACATCTCTAAAACGTCTTGTGGGAGTTTATTATAGAAACGTATACAGTTACCTTTAATTTGGTAACCAACTACATTGCAATATTTGACGTCAACTTTATTTATTAATAAGTTTTTAATACAATATATATTAAATATTGTAGCTTCTGTATAATGTACAAGAGCCTTTATTTGTGATTGCGATATACGCTTAGAATCACATGGAATGAAAACAATTAAGATGTTTGTGGTCATAACTCAATGCGGAACATTCTTGTTATATTTTAAAAACAATTGTAAAGAAATATTTGACATAAAGGAAGTTTGTGTACAATGGAAGTATGGTGATTTTTTCTTTGTGTTCTTTGTGACAAACAATGTTATTTGTAATTCAATTTTATGTGGAATGTATCGCAATGCCACAATAAATATACTCTGCAAGGCAAACACTTTGTAACCCCCAATATATAGATAAAACAAAACTTTAAAACAATATTTCAATTTCAATTAATTTAAGAGTAACTATATTTAAATCTTTTATTGGAAGAAAACTAATTGAGCAATCATTCTATAATTTGAAGGACTTACTTAGAACATAAAAAATTAAAAGTGCTTGCGTACAAAAAACACAAGTCAGAAGTGAAACTTCTTTGGCAATCAAATTTTTATGTCTTCTTTATATTTATACAAATCTAAAACCTTAGAAATCCGAAACTTGAAGATATGTTAGGAATTTCATTGTCATGTCATTAACACATTAAAAGTGTCGAACATTAATACAAATAGTTTATCGAAATCTGAAACGACGAATTGTAAATAAAAATGCAACGTGATTTTGTCAGCCTTATAAATTATTAATTAAATTTTGATTGCGAATTGAAAATTTAGAAAAGAGAATTTATGAAATATTTTTAGTTTATGATAAACAGTGTATTAAATTATTAAATGACGAATGGCAAATTAAAATGCCACATATTATTTGTAAATATTAAAACTACGTAACTTTAAAACAAATTAGCATAAAAACGCTGCACATCTTTGTGACTCTTGTTTCATGCATTTTATCCGCAATAATGTGACCCTCATGCGCCTTAAGAAGTTTCACTTCAAAAAGCGTGGGGATGAATGAATTGCTTTAATCGAAATAGACTAAAATAAAAATATATATGGTAATGATGCTGAGAAAAACAGTGATACGTAGCTGAGTTTGTTGTAGGCTTTTCTCAGAAATGGCTGCGAAGAAATCCTCGTCACTTTAGACTGGAAGTCGTTCTTTAATATCATCATCAGATCGAATTGTGAGATTAAAGGAATAGAGCGTGCTTTTGTTTTTACTCATACTCCTTAATTCTCCACAGGATCGAGAATTCCAGTCATATATGCAATAACAAACGTTAGTGTGGTTTCGTTCAAGTAGCGTGAAATAAATAACTCGACGCAATATAAATTAAACGTTATGAATAAAATCAGACCGAATATTCACATTTCATCGTTCAATTAATTTACTGCGCTAATTATCCGGTTGGGATACTGTGATTAATATAGGCAATCATTATCGGCGGTATAGTTGACAAATTACTTAAATTCCTTGCATTGAACAAGTTTTCTCGCTTAGTTAGTTTTTTCAGATATTCACGTCGTTATAAGCCCCGCCTGTTGCAGCTATGCAAATACTTGTTGTATACAAATATGTTTGATTCTCGATTTTATATAAATACTAGCAGACCGTGTTGTATTGTATTCTTAACTCAATATCTTTCATTTTATGTATATCAATTGCTATTCGTTAGTCTAGTTACAATTTGAGAAAGGCTAATGATTTGGATAATTTTGGTTTTGAAATACTTGTGGAAATCCAGACAACGTTAAAAAGGTGAGTAAGAAATAAAAAAATTAACAAAAATGCAGAGTCGGCGTCAGCCAAGGTAGATGTGTCCCGCGTGTCTACTTGGCAGCTCCGGCGCAACTCACACCTATAGCTGTATATGTAGTTACAACCTATAGCTTTATATGTTGGTACCTTAGCTGACACCAACTCCAAATATGACGATAAGGAATACGAAGAACAAGATTATAAAAGATTCTACTGAGTATCGTTAATTTGCTCCGAATAATTGAAGATTCCCGTTACTTTTTCAGCTTTATCAGGGATCTCTTGATCAAAACCTAACCAAACTATCATCAAACAACCCTTAAACTGTATCTATTCTAATAAAAAACTAATCATCGAAATTGATTGGCGTGATCATGAGTTATTTGTCCATTTGTCATGCACTTACTTAACGCAAATTTAAGGCTTATCCAATTTTCTCATGGATGCCATCATCAGAACTGGACTAAAAAGGGTGCCCCTACGACAAGCGCCACCTTTCATATAAAAAAAATAATCTTCAAAATCAGTTCACCCAGTCGGAAGATATGAGGTAAAAAACATTAAAAAACAAAAAATACAGACGAATTGCTAACTTCCTCCTTTTTTAAAGTCGGTATATAAAAAACAAAAGAGAAAGCGTCCCTTAGAAACTATCCCTATCTGTCAAACATTTGATGTTCGTCCCGTACATTTGTTTTTGACATTTCACATTGACAATCAACAATTACTGATCGCAACAATAATACTTTACTTTAAATATCGCGTTTTTTTTTATTACGAATTATTTTTGTTCCGATTAAGTTTAGACCACATTTTGACGAAAGTTTAAACATTCTGCAATTATCATTCATGTTTTTTATTTGATTTTGAAGCGATACGAAGTTTATCGGGTAAGCTAGTTTTTAAATAAAATTATTCAAATCACATCATCGTGTTTACGACTTCCACATCTGAGATTTTATAGACGGCCACATTATGTATTTATAGATCTCCGTACTTTATACAGTATTATGATTGAACAGCTCCATAATAATATAAATTTTATCGTACTTTCTCTACAATAATCTGATTCGATGTAGAATTTACGGTAACATAATTACAAACTGAATGTTTAGCAAGGAATGTAGAACGGCTTCCGCGATTGCGACACTCATTGATTGATTTAATTACACATTTCTTGACGAATTAGCTACAGTGAGATAGGAATTAATTTAGACGTAAGACAAATTGTAGTGTTAGTGTTACTATGTAAAGAATATATCTTCGATCAAACATACCTCCGTATTACTAAAACGTAATTGCTACATGCAATGCTGCATTTATAAGACAAAATTGTCTCCGTTTTATTTGTAATACTATCAGAATTGCTTTAGCTTTCTTTATGGCATATATTTACAGCTCAGTCGTGATTTAATTTGATGATACAAGGTCTGAATCATAAAAATTTTTAAAAGAGTAAGACACGTAATTCAACAGTTGAAAGAATGAAGTGGTTTTTTTTAAATAAAATATTTTAGTTTTACAGCAATGTTTCCGAGCTTAATTTATTTTATTGTTTTCAAAAATTCTCCATCTAGTACAAATAAAACAACAGTTCAGGAAATAAAAATTATAGCTTAGCGTCATCGTGTTTAAAAAATATTTCAATTCTACATTTTCATCCATCAGGCTCAAAAACTATCCTAAATTTGAAATAGGACCAAATGAGATACTCAAAATTTCATTTGAATTTGTTAACCGATTAAAACATTTTGTTTACATTTCGATTCTAGAGGGGTGGGGGGGGGAGGCCTGGCACCGCACCAGCGGTCCTTGTGATGCTACAGGTGTCCATGGGCGGCGGTAATCTCTTAACGTCAGGTGACCCGCCAGCTCGTTTGTCTGCATTAATTATAAAACAAAGGAGAGAGACCAAAGATTAAATTTGTTAACTTCCTTTTTAAAAACTCCTTTGTACACGCTTGACTTGGGGTGTAAAATAGTGGATGCGTGAAAAGAGCGTTACAAAAAGTGTAATCGGGCAAGGAGAACAGACGGCAAACATAATAAATAGTTTTATTGTCGGTATATTTCGTCGTGCGGCCTAAAGACCACTGGTTTTTGGTATACGAGTATGTAATAATTTCCACTGAATTAAACTGCTTCAGTGGTCTAGAGGTTAGCATGTTCGGCTACAGATATAAGATCCAGGGTTCGAGTCCCGGGTCGGGCCAATTCAAAAATCAGTATTGAGGTTTCTATTAAGATTTTCTCAATATTTGCCCGACGTTGGCGGTGTGCTCCACCCCCGTGCCTCACAGAGCACGTTAAGCCGTCTGTCCTGCGCCTGATCTCTCTCCCGTCATATTCGTGGATTCTCGTCACGTCGGACTATGAGAGTGAAGGAATAGAGAGTGCACATGTCTATAATGCCTGCCAACCCGCGTGATAGATATGCTCTAAAAACCTTCTCTCCTGTAAGTGACGAAGATCTGTGCCCAGCAGTATTAAAAACACGTGTAATGGTGTCTCATTAAAATCCTTGTACATTTAATGATGCTTCAGGCTTGCAGTTTGTTAAAATAACTTTATTAATATACATTGCAGCATTTCGCATTCAACATTGAAACTCGATTTATACGTTCGTTATGTTATAATTATAATATTGAAATAATATAAAATAAAGTTTAGTTAAGAAATACACTGCAAAATATTTTATGTTTCAATAGGCAAATCGGCAAGAAATGTGTAATTAAATTAATGAAATGGTTTTGCAATTGCAAAAGCATATTTGCGGTTTACGCAATGACAAAATTTACAGATATATAGTGATATTGTTAAATCTATTATTTCGATTTTAAGCGTAAGTATTACGGGTCGGTTTTTATAACCATAATATCATTAAACAAATGCGCTAAATAAAGAAAATTATCCATTTATGCATGATATTGTAGATGTTAAATGAAGGTAAGTAAGTAAATAAAAAACGATATGTATCCAACTGTTGGGAACGGAATTGGGCAGAGAACCGTAAGAGAGCCAATGGTTGGAACTTAAACCAGCACAATGTGGTCCTGTGCTGGTTGAAACGTATTGTAATTTAAATGACAAGAAAATTACTAAGAAATTAATTACTGACTTTTCTTTTCCAAATCAAAATTAAAATGTTCTTTATTCAAGTAGGCTCAAAAAGTACTAATGAATTATCAGTAGTCTGTCTGTTGATAATAAATTTATTATTTCGTTCGGAAAGTTGATTCCCCTGAAAAGAAACCGAAGGAAATTCAGCAGTTACTCTCTCAAATATATTTTTTGTGAGTAACAATGTGTAATATTTAAGCTTCCGTGGGCAATTGGAGTCAATCAACATTTTTATCGCTTAAATAATCTTCAAAATTGTAATATGCCTTTTGTAAAAGTATGTTAATGACATATTTCTTAAAATTATGAAGAGGCAAATCGAAAACTGATTGTGGTATCTTATTAAAAATGCCCAAGTTGACAAATGATTTCTGAAACTTATTCACCATAAAATATATTTGTATTTGTTTATTGTAATATAGTATTTCTCTAATTAAAATTGTGTATTTCGCCTTTTTGCTACATAAGCGAATTATTACGAATATACATATAAAATGTTTTTAAACATATATGGCGATAACAATAACACTTTTTCATTAGCATAGAAATATTGATGTAAATATTTTAAGGAGAGATTTGGAGTTGAAATGACTGTACTGTTAAATATACAGTATAATGTATATATTATTTAATCTTTACAACCACAAGAATATAATAGAATATATTTGATCTTTCCTTAAAAAAAAGAGTTCTGAGAAAGACAATCTTTCTAGCAGAGTTATTAGATACACAAAGAAAANGGGCAAATATTGAGAAAATCTTAATAGAAAACTCAATATCGATTTCGAACTGACCCGACCCGGGATTCGAACCCAGGACCTCATGTCTGTAGTCGAACATGCTAACCACTAGACCAATGAGGCAGTCTAAAAAACCTTATTCCCCCTTAAATTTATTTTAACTTTGTTTTTATTTCTTGTATTAAAATTGTGTTTTTCTTACATAAGTGAATGTTATTATGAATATACATATAAAATGTTGAATATATATACCAAAAACACTTTTTCATTAGCATAGAAATATTGATGTAATAAATATTTTATTGAGAGATTTGGAGATGTTAGAGTTGAAATGAATGTACTGTTAAATATACAGTAGAATGTATATATTATTGAATCTTTACAATCACAAGATATCAGACTATATCCTTCCTTAAAAAAATAGTTCTGAGAAAGACAATCTTTCTAGCACAGTTATTAGATACACAAAGAAAATAAGGCTTTCGGTTCGTGAGAGCCGTAGGCTATCTATGATAATGGTACAGACAAACTCTTGAGTCAGTTTGCCTTGTCCTTTAAAACGATATTATATCTATAAAATGATTGCGAAATGTTTTAATTTTGAATAACAAACCTAAGCAAAACATTTTGTTAAAATATTCAAACACATGCATTGATCCGAATGGGAAATTGTATTGATAAGAAGTACCTTTGGATAATCGTATTTAGGAGAAGTTTTTATATACGATAGTATAGGAATGGATGTGACATAAATCATTATTATTATTATATTATCGCTTTATAATGTATTTCAAATTTAAAACTAAAAATAAATTAAAATATATTTCCATTTATTAGTCAGTAATCAATCGATATATCGACGTTTTCTTAATCAGGTTACAGTCCAGTACATGAAATGCCTTTAGTTGATAAAATAAATATTTATTGAACAGCTGTTAGTGTATATAACTACGATTTAAGAAATAAATCAATAAAAAGGTTAAAAGTACGTGCATACAAAGTACACATTTCTGAGAGAGATGTAAAAAGGCAGATAAGTTAGGAAGTTTAATGAATTTAATTCTCTTTAAAATATTAAAAGTTGAAAATTAATACAAATAATTTATTGAAATCTGAAGTGGCGAATTGTAAATAAAAACGCGACCTATATTTTGCCATTATTACAAATTAATAATTTAATATTGTTCTTGAATATAAAATTTATGAAATAATTAAATTTTATGAAAAGTAGTATATTAAATTATTAAATGGCGAGTGGGTACTTAAAATGTCACGTGTTATCTGTGAACATTAAAACTGTTTAACTTTCAAACGAATTAGCATAAAAAACGGTGCACATCTTCGTGACGTTACACGCGCGTTTCATCCGTAAAAAAATCCCTGAGGCGCCCGAAGAAGTTTCACTTCAATAATAATAGTAATTCAAACACGCCTTCAAAAATAAAGTTTGTAGAATGTATTTTCTACAATCGCTATTCAATCTGAAACCTAACAAAGTCTAAGTTACTGCTTTACGTACTTTCTTGAACAACTATTACATTTAAAGTTACCTTATAATGATTGCATACACCGATTAAACCGTACCGTATTTGGTGCAATGTTGTGAATACTGGCTTTGTTACAAAGGTCCTGAGTCCGATCCCGGGCAAGATTTAAGAAATTGCATTATCTGGGTCGGAATTGGTGGGAGCATGCTAATGATGTCAAGAAACTGTAAGATGTAAATTACTTGTTATTAAATAGCTCAGTTTATATTAAACTTAAATAAAAACAAATTAGTTGCCTGTATATTCGGTTCACGGTCGGTAATTTTACATAACAACCTCATAAGAAAACATACAAGTAAAATCACATAACTGTGTAAATTGGGCAAAAAACTTAGGCCGATGGCGCCTCTCTATCGCTTTTTCCGCGCTCTCGCTTAATCAGTTCAAGCAGAATGTGCCAAAAATTCATACTATCGATTAAATATCGATATATAAGACATTATCACCTTAAAAACAATAACATAGTCACTTTTCAAAATCGAAATCCTACTCAATCCTAAAGGACATTGGTGAAGTAGTATCCAACTATCGCAAAGAACTAATTAAAGTGCGAGAAAAAACTAGTTAGATTGAATATACTCAAAGGAAGCAATAAATAATACAATTATTATAACGTTTTATTACACTCTAGCCATGTTTAAAGATATTTTATAACATTTTAACGATTGAACACATTGATTAGGGCTGTAAATAGGTTAAGGTGCTAAATACACTATTACGTTATAATAACCCTTTCAAATCCTCAGGATACTGGTGAATTATTTTGTACTCATATCCTACAAGTAATACATCTTGGAAGAAGAAGACAGTCTCAATACAACCTTCAGTGAAATAGAAGAAGTCCTTTACCGTGAAATTTGTTGGATTATGGAACTCACTCCCATTACGCATTCGTCGGTCCGAATCACTACCAATTTTCAAGCATCGTTTTAAGGAATATTACTTATCTCAGGATAACCAATTTACAAAATGATTAAGTTCTTATTTATTGTATTTATTATATATATGCATATATTATATTATTTATATACGTATATATACAAACACGCAAGCACACACACGCGCACACACACACATATGTCGGAGGGCAGGTGTTTGTGGAACACTGGCGCCATCTATCGCCGTGGGACAGAATCAAGAGTGGCAGTCCGGCAGTAGTCGAGTGGGGCTCGACCGGAGCGGTCTACTGTTGGAACTGTCGCATTCATAGCTAGCATAAAAAGAGAGAAGGAAGCATAAAGCACAGGGGCGTAGGGTTCTCTTCTGCCATCGTCATTAATGGGATCCATAATTTAATTTCTTATACTGTGGGCGTTCGTGGGTCTTACTGGTGCAATTAAACACTTAATTAATTAACTCGGATTATAATGTTCAATCACTTAATTATCCCGATATCAATTTACACAAACTCATTAACGTTCTAAGAAGACGCCCATAACGAACTCATGTCTTTGTCACTTCTTCTGGGAATTTGTTATGGAAACGTATAAATGAATGAATTATGAATTTTATGTAGCCACCTAGAATTTACAGCAATTTTTATTTTTATTTCTCAAGTTATATGAGGTGCGTTTATTTTCTTTTCGTAAAATAACATTCTGCAAATAAAGCTTGTTAATTTATTGATTGTGAGGAGGATGAAGATTGATGTGTCAGCTATTAACAGAATAAAGAATTATCATAACGGGTTTTACCATACTCCAGCTGTTGCTGAAGGAGTTACTCGTAATTCTATCTTTTTTTATTGCTGCCAGTTTAGCGCTTGACTGTGATCTCACCTGATGGAAAGTGATGATACAGTCTAAGATGGAAGCGCGCTAGCCATAAGGGTCGATATACTCCTTATGGTTTCTACACAGCATCGTACCGGAGCACAAATCTCATTGTTTTGACTGTACGTCTTTGCTGGTAAGGTAGTAACTAGCCACGGCCGAAGCCTCCCACCAGTCCGGACTCAAACAAATTAGAAAATATAATTTCCTAAATTCGTCCTACCAGAGATCGAACCCGGGACCTCTGCTAGGAAAGCGAGTACTCGCACCACTACGCCAGCGAGGCCGTCACTGTCATTGAATCGGTCAAAATATTTCGGGAATTAGCCGGAACTGTGAGACAGACAGACATATTAAAGATAAAGGATTTTTTCTTGTAAGAACAAACTTTAATACGGATTTAGTGAAAACTTGTAAATTTAAAAATAAAAACAGATACTCCAAATTTATTTATTTTTTATATTCGTATAGTGTTCTTCGCATATTTGGAGTCGGTAACTTCATATATAGCTGTAGGTTTTAGAGACGCGGGGCTGTCAAGTAGACCTGCGGGATACCTGCCTTGGCTGACACCGACTCCGAATATAAGAATACGAAGAACACTATAAAAGAATACGCAATTATTTCTTACTTTTTAGAGCATTTTAATATATTTGTAAGTCTGTTTTGAAGGCGGTTCTTTTTTTGTTAAATTTTTTTATCAAGTAATAGCAGAGCTACAACGAAACTTACCCGGATTTGAAAGTTAAATAATAAAATTATCTTAAATCAGATTTATACTCGAGTTTGTTTATTATTCTGTAATTATGTATAATATAATATTAAATTAAACATAACCCATGATAATTGTATTGGCATAAATATTTAATTCAATTTCATATGATTGTCTTGTTGAACCAATTATTACCGTATCTGTAACTTTAGACTTAATAACCTTCATTCAAACTATAGGAATCAATTATGTTCATTATTTTACCAGTAATGTATCTACTAAATGACTGCTATACCAGAATGTAACCCCGAGGCTGATAATTTATTGTATTAGAAAACTATTAGACAAAACGGTTATTGCTTATTTAAAATAATAAATAACATTTCAATAGTCCCTAGAGGATTCTGGCCTCTATATATTATACATAATTGTTTAGTATGTAATTATTTTAGACAAAAATCTTTTAAGAAACTTATGTGATATCACGGAATAACTTTAGTACCAAAACTAAATATTCTTTAGTTTTTTGATTGTAGCCCAACGTTACTTATACGTTAAAGTGCGAAAATTTCCAGCTATACAAAATTTATACCCGCAAAGGTGTAACTGTGTTAGCTTATACTTAGTTAGCAAAGGTCCTGGGTTCAATTACAAAATCAAATACCGGTATAGCAAATGGAGCGAAATATATTTGTTTGTATATTTATAGGTCCATAATAAACTCTGAAATCATCCAATTAATATGCCCCAAAAACCGTTAGTATAAATGACCACACACTTATTTATCCATGTTTTACAGTTTAATGTTTGACTGTAATCTCACCTGACGATATGTGATGACACAGTTGAACATGGAAGCGCGCTAACCTACCAACAGGTAATTTACCTCTTAGCATCGTGCTGGAATGATTTCTTTTTGTTTTGTTGCATTTTGTTGGTAGAGTGATAAAAAGGCTGAAACCACCTCGCAATGCTGTCAAGTGAGAGATGTTGGGCGGAAGTGGCCCTCTTCTGCGAAACTGTAATCTCGCTAAACGAGCGAGATAAAGAGAATGCAGTAGATGCTCCCTCTCACCGCCTAAGGAAGCAGGATACCAGGCGGTGCTTGTTTGCGCACCTGCTCCCACCTCTATGAATCCTCAGCTGGACTCATTTGGGGCACCAGGGAAGATTGCGCAAGCTGAACCTCTGGTATCTCACTTACGGATGAAGAGGGTTCTGCTGGGTTTTAGAGGGTATTGCGAGGTCCCTCCCTCGCTTAGTCCCACACTCCTGACCCATTCAGGTTGGGGTAATTGCGTAAAAGCATTTCCCAGAAAAAAAAGAAAGGCTGAAACCACCTACCAGTTCAAACTCCTACAAACTAGAAAATTTACTAAATTTTGTGTCGTCATTACCTCACCATTTTGTGACTTATCTGTCTATCAAGACATAGATGTTCAGTAAGTACGAACTTCCCCATATTCCCACGGGAAACGAAACAACTTGAGTGACACTGCAGGATACAATAGTACACGATATTTACTCACCTGATATTCAATAGGTGAATATACACTGAAGCTTGTTTAAATAACCCCATACTGAACTCAGTGAATAGAACAATAGGCTAGGCATTCATAACTCATGTATAGAAGAGGTTCATTAACGTGAAACCTAAAGATTATAATCTTTACGGTCCGTTTGAATAAATCTCATTAAAACGGTTGTTGATATTCACCTTAAAATTTCATGGCTATTATGTTTGTTCCCATACTAAGAACAATGTAACCGATACTATCTTAGAAGTTAATGTGTTTGTCAAAATAATTCAAATTTTAAACAGTACTCCCTAATAGTAGTATGTGTAAATTTAAGTAAAGCACCCGGAGAAGATTAATACTGGTCGGTTTATGTCACCACAGTTAAATGGGAAAGTAGGAATTATTTTGTGTGTAATTAAAGTCTATTAAGGACCAGACCCTCAATTAAGGGGTGAAGCTTTGATCCACCATGCTACTTCAATGAGAAGTCTATTAACAATACCATGATTTTAGAATTATAGCATACCCAACTCAGAATCTTGTGGATTCTTCTCAAAATCTAGAGCAGGTATCCTCGCAACTTAAGCCTTTGAATCGTTCTATAAAACCAGTAATGTGACAGGTGTTTAAGTGCCATTGGGATCGTACCGGGAGAGAAGGAGGAACATTTGTCCCGCATACATTGGAAGATATGCGAACTTCTCATACTTAATTTATTATTCTTCTGTTCCTCATTTATATCAATGACCTTCCTTACTTTGTTAAGGGTGATCATGAGATTGTTCTGTTTGCTGATGATATTTCGCTATTGTTTAAAATTAATAGACGACAAACAAATTATGACGACGTAAACAGTTCTCCCAATAAAGTAGTACAATGGTTCGAAGCTAATAATTTATTGCTCATCGGAAAGAAAATAAAATGTGTAAAGTTTACTCTGCCTGATGTGAAATAAACGCAAACCATTGTTAAACTTAATAATGAGGAACTAGACCTTGTACATAGTACCGCTTTCTTAGGTATAATATTAGATAATAAATTACAGTGGGGGGCCCATATAAGTGGTCTATTAAATAGGCTCAGCTCCGCGGCTTACGCTGTTAAAAAAATTCGTCGTCTGACAGACGTTGATACTGCCAGACTGGTATATTTCAGCTATTTTCACAGCATTATGTCATACGGTATTCTACTTTGGGGTAATGCTGCTGATATAGATGCAATATTTGTGCTGCAGAAAAGGGCCGTTCGTGCGATTTACAATATGGGTCCAAGAGAGTCGCTAAGAAACAAATTCAAGGCAGTTAACATAATGACAGTTCACTGCGTATACATATTAGAAAACTTGTTGTACGTACACAAAAACATTGACTCTTTTAATAAAAAGAGTGAATGTATATCATATAACTTACGAAACAAAAACAAACTTGTTGTAAATTCTAGTAGGCTGCATAAAATTAACAACTCATTTAAGGGTAACTGTATACGTTTCTATAATAAACTCCCACAAGACGTTTTAGAAATGTCAGTTAATAAAATCAAAGTCTCTGTCAAAAGAAAGTTGATAGAAAATTTATAAGTTGCAAGATTACTTAGACGATAGAAACGCGTGGGAGTGAACGAACTGCTCTAATTTGAATTGAAATTTATTAAACTAATATGATATTGTAATGATGATGATAACAAATAAACAAAACACCCGACTGAGTTTGTTGTGGAAAAGGAAAGAAAAAAAAAATTGACGATTCAAAGGTGCTGTAATATGCCTACTTGAATAAAGATATTTTGATTTGATTTGATTTATTTACATAATATTTATACAAATCGAAAACATCAGATTTCCGAGACTTAGAGGTGGGAAAAGGGAAGATATGTTAGGAATTTCATGAATTTAATTGTCATGAAATTAATAAGTGTCGCAAATCAACAAATATAACTTATTGAACTTTCAAATGACGAATTGCAAATAAAAACGCCACGTGTTTTTTATCAATATTGATTGATTGAAGAAATTGTTAATTAAATTTTGATTTTGAATTTAAAATTTAGAAATACTTTTATTCTATACAAAATAGTATATTTTATTATTAAATGACGAGTAGCAAATTAAAATGCCACATCTTACTTGTAAACATTAAAACTACCTAACCTTCAAACGAATTAGCATAAAAAATGCTGCACATCTTCGTGACGCTAATCATGCGTTTCATTCGTAAAAATTTTAGCCCCGAGCACCTAAAGAAGTTTCACTTCTGAAACGTATTGCAAAATATTGTGTAGAGATCTATTGTAAAAGGTTCAAGAGTTTCGTAGGAATTGACTTTGAATTTTTTGTTTTATTTCTATCTATTTATTAATTATGCCCCCGATAGCTGACGGAATGATATTCAATAAGGACCATGATTTATCCATATTACAAAAAAAACGAAAAACAAAGTAGGCTTGTCTCATAAAGGTGATGATTCTTTAAAGCATAGATTAATTAATCATTCTTCATATCTCTGAAGGGAAACATAGGAATCTATTATATACATTCTACACAGACGCACTCACGGTCCTATACTAGTATATAATAGTTACAATTTGCGCGTGCATACTTACCCTTGAACTCCTTGTTACAAATGTTTAAGTTACCATTCATATAATTTCTTAACTAGTATTTTTCGCAGTTTTGCTTGTAAATTACAAATAATAACTTTGACATATTCCATTTCATATATTCAAGTGTTTAGATTTGTTATTTTCTTATCTCTTAGATTGTCCGGCCGCGTTTTATTGGCCCCCGTAATTTGCCCGCGCTTTTTAACGGGAATAACCGTCGCATGCCCAGTTTTTGCCTCGATTGCCTCACAGTTCGAGTAACGTTAAAGTAGCTCTTGGGACTTAAATGTTCATGAAAGACTACAACACTTATGATTTTTATATTTGATGATAGTTAAACTAAGCAATGTTATCTATTGTTTATAAAATTAAGGCTCTGGTGTAGCCTCGTGTTGCGCTAAACTTTGGGATAGTAAAATAAGTCCGTGTTGTATTTATAGGCGCACCTCTTGAAAATTAAAACTTACCTCAAGGGTTTTCATTGCTATTCACATTACTTATATAATCAAAACGTAAATAATCACTAACGACCTTCGCCACGACACACGATCCGTTAGTAAAGGCCACTTTGTAACTGATTGATTTTATTGTCTTTTTCTATCATCTGGTTTTACCTCTACATATTTTTTTACGACAGTTACCGAAAAGGGAAATAGATAATACACATTATGACTTAGAAGAAAGATATGGTTTTATTTCGAATTGCCCAAGTTGAAACAGAACTATCGCATCATTTCAACTAGCAGTTGACACAGGCAATGTATTATCTAAGTGTTACGATGTGTGATCTTTTTATTATCTAAATTGTTTGGTTAAAAGTCACCTATTTTTTCTTGGTATACTTAACCCTAAAAATATAAACAGGGAAATTTTTATTACCAAATATTAGAGTTTTCCTATATATTAATTTAGAATGAATATACCCTAAAATTAATATTAAAGTTACATAGTTTCCTATTGTGACATTGAGTTTTTATAAAAGCTATGAATATCGTAATTATCTTAATATTATTCACGATTAGATGAATGTATTCAAGGATGCTCTATATCAATATTTCCTGTAGAATTATTTTGTTCTTTTAACGTATTAAACTTTTTTCCTTATTCTTTTTAATTGCCCTTTATATACTTTATTGTAACGTAAAATAACTCTTATATAATGTTCTAATATATTATAGCTATGTATATGTCTTAGTAATAGTGTCAACATGACTGATTTTTGTGTATTTACTATTTAGTCGTAATGTAATTTTTAAGATATAAAATTGTTTGTTTCCCAAATAGATAAATAAATAAAAGCTGACATAAATTATGTGAAATAATAATTACACTTTATGCTCGTAAATCATAGAGAACTCTTTCGAGATAAGACTTAATAATAATGTCACTGGAACTGTCAAAATTATTAATTAAATCCAAAGAATAATAAAACAAACTAACAAACAAATTGAATTTTTTATTAACCTTAATGTTTTATCGTCGTGATTCACTTGTGATTTGAACGCCCACGTTCAATTAATATATACAAGCCTTTATTTCTATGATTTATTGTAATTGCTGTAGTTGAAAGAAAACTAAACTAGTATGTTAAATATTTCGTAATTAATAATGTAACACAAATTCTTGGGTGCACGAAGTTTATTACAATCAATTTATTCAACACTTTAAGATTGTCATAATTTAATTTAAATGGCATTATTAAGTCATATACATATGAATTATAATTTTGTTACCATATATGTCTTACTAGTCTACAATAAATGGTTCTTAAGAAATAAGAGTTTAGTCCTAAATATTAGTTTATAATTATTAGCTGGAAACATAGATAGCTTTCAAACATTGTAGGTTATCGAGAAATTTAGGGGCAAAACTTAAAATTACTAAAAACATTGTGCAATATTAACAAATGTTATGCAACACTAGGTAACTTAAAAGTGCAGAACAATTGTGAACAGAGTTTCTTGNATATACCCCTTACGGTTTCTACACAGCATCGTACCGGAACACAAATCTCTTTGTTTGGCGGTACGTTTTTGCTGGTAGGGTGGTAACTAGCCACGGCCGAAGCCTCCCACCAGTCCAGACTCAGACAAATTAGAAAATACAATTTCCTAAATTCGTCCTACCGGGGATCGAACCCGTGACCTCCGCTAGCAAAGCGAATACTCGCACCACTGCGCCAGCGAGATCGCCGATTGTATAAATTTATATAGTGGAAAGAATAAAACATGTTAGTTAATATGAGTCGACGTTTTTATAATATAAAAGTGTTGATGTATAAAACTTGCTTTGTGTCAGTTAACACTGTTAATGTACTCGATAAAATTTTGTGTTAATTTATTTTACAAAAATTATTCCTACCGCAAAATACGAATTTTTCTTCTTTACCAAGAAGGTACTTACTGTTTACGAAATACCTTACTTTACTCCCCTATTTACCTACCTTACTTACTCTTAAAAAAAAATCTAACAAATTAGACTTTTATAGTTGCTTTAATAGTTGTGTAATATTGTACATATTACAAATCAAGCAATCAGATATTAAACATTTTGTTTCCAAAATATTAACCTTAAATTCAAGTTCACTATAAATATCCAATTTAAAAGTGACAAGTATTTTCTTGTACCAAAACGACTAGACATTATATAACTTCCGATAGCTTTAATGTAGTTTTTCTGTTTATTGAACATTTGCTTACAAGGCTAATATATGCTATTATAAAACTGTAAACAAGCTAAATCTATCTATTAAAGAAAATAGGAATAAAAAGTGGATAGTCTACGCGAATATTTGTCAAATCAATAGTTCATGACCCCTAAGCTTAGTCCAACACAATAGAGTGCTGTAATTGTTATTGTTAAATTTATCATCAGCAATACTGTTGTTTCGCTGTTGTTGTAATTAAAATTTGCTGTTTACCAGCATAGATTTTATTAACTGCTATTTATCTTTATTTAAAATGAAAATCATAGACATGGCAGGTAAGAAGCAGTTTTATGTTTAAATTTTTAATTCTAATTATATTTCTTTCATTGCTTTTTTTCTCGTTGATTGTAGTTTCTGCTTTATTTTATAGTGGAATCTGTATTGGTTTGTGTTTTGTCTATACAGTTTATAATTATGTATAGGCTAGCTGTTCCCCACGGTGTCGTCCGCGTGAAAATATGAGATATTCTGTACTTAGTGAGTTTTATTTGTCAAACTAATCTTTAAGTTTTGTTTATATAATCTAAAACTAGATTTGCGAGACTTAGCGGGAGGGAAAAGGCAGACATGTTAGAAATTTAATTGTGACTAAAATATTAAAAGTGGAAAATAATACAAATAATTAATTGAAATCCCAAATGCCACGCTGCTCCACTGCGGATTGGGAGGCATAGTACATAAGTGCACTCTCTATTCCTTCACTCTCATATTCCGATGTGACAGGAATCCGACACGACCGGAGAGAGGTCAGGCGCAAGACCGACGGCTTAACGTGCTGTCCGAGGCACGAGGGTGGATCACACCGCCAACATCCCAAGTCCGGACAAATATTGAGAAAATCTTAATAGAAAACTCAATATTGATTTTTGAATTGGCCCGTCCCGAGACTCGAACCCAGGACCTCATGTCTGTAGTCGAACATGCTAACCACTAGACCAATGAGGCTTCGTGACATTAATCACGCGTTTCATCCGTAAAAAACATACCCTCATGCGCCTAAAGAAGTTTCACCTTAACAAAAAATTTTGAAAATAAAATTTAGAATCAGTAACATTATTTACCTCTATTACCTCCTAACGGGAATACGCAGTACTACCAATAACACTATATATATATATATATACGAGTATATATGAATACTCAATATTTAACAATGTAAGAATGAATAGGTGGTATAATTTTGAATTTTATGGCAGACATGAATGCAAATGAAATTTGCTTAACCCATGATATATTACATACTAAAAATAAAAGTTATTTTATTTATTGTTAACTGTAACTCCTGCTTTAACATTTGCATTTCTTTTTTGTAATATGTACTTAAACTTAAAATGGCTGGAAACTAGAAAATTGGCTTGAATTGTATTTTGTTGTTATTTATACAATAACAGTAACAGAAGCGACAAACTTTATAATGACAGTTACGATTTTAATACATGGTAGTTTGAATATTTCAATAAAATTAAGCTTAAAACCGCGGACTCGAATGATAATTATTTGAACAACAGTAACCTTGTAAGTAACACGATTAAGCAAGGCAACTTATTATACAAGTCTGTCATATTACTTGAAATTTTATTTTGCAATCATATTTGATAATTTGAAATGAAACAGATTACTGTTTGAGTGACTGCGTTTGATTTTCTTAAAGTAAAAAAAACCGTAACAACTATTTAAACAGCTAAATAAGTGATTTTACAGATTTTAGTAGGCATTAAACTTCGGCTTTTAAGTTATTGGATCCTCAAAAAAAAGGTGTAGGTTAAAATATTTCACAATTTCCTTTTACTGGTGACCTCGTCAATCAAGCAACCAAGCAGAATGTATTATTCAAATACTTCGAATAAATTTGATAAAGTTATTCAGATAAATATTTTTACTTTAGATTAAATGTAATGAAACATAATATATTTTGCTATTGAAACAAAACAAAAATAAATGCAACAAATTCTTTGATTTAACGAATCTATCAAAATCTCTTAGCACCCTAAGAGCTAATGAAAACTTTACGTATACATTAGTCAAAATAAGAGTTTTTATTTATTCCAAACTGTTGATTAAAAGTATCCATAGCCTTCTATTTTTATTAATTTATAGCCTTTACGTAACGTATCCTATTAAATGAATTAATTAAACATTTAATTTCATTTATACCACAATTAATTAGCAATTTATGCCTGGTATTATAGACATTGTGGTTTTAAGTAAAAAGTATTTTTTTTACCTTGCTAAACCGTATTTCAAGCTAATTTTTATAAACAAAACCTAAGTGTAACAAATTAGTTAGTGAAATAAATATTGTCCAAGTCCATTTTTGTTTCGGTGTTTCCTTCATCTGTACTTTTATTTTGTACTATTTACTTTTTTAATTCGTCATGGGTGGTTTGGAAGAGATTGATAAAATTTACAGATATACTAACCTGGATAAAACATAAAAGAATTTAAGAGATGGTAGTTGCCGGGTGTTGCCATTTTTAGCCTCTAAAACCTCTTTAAGAGAGAGATGGAAACCTGGATAAGAGAAAGTCGAAGTCTCTCAGATATATGTGTTTAGACCACAATAGGTGAGACTCGTACTTATTGTTACGTCTATGAGAATCAGTCTAGCATGTTTGCAACTATTTATTGATGTTTAAGACATTGTAAAAATTTTCAAAATATCACAATCAGCCATAAATGGCAGCTGTGTTGTTTATATTTTCTAAAATTTCGAAGGATTAAGTACTTTTATTGTCTTTAGCCACATTACTGCTATCAAACTTGATGTGTTAATGCCAATCAATGCATACATGTATTCACTGTATTATCTTTTTAAGCTGTTTGAGTGAGAATGGACTGTAAAATCTCTGTACATATATGAAGTAAAACTCGGTTTACAGAGAAACCTCTGTAAGAGAAATCGATTTAGTTGTCCCGTCAACTCTACAATACTATAATACAAATTCTATATTTAACGGAAGGAAGGTTAGAAAGGTATAATATCATAGATATTATGGGGATTAAAGGGTGGTTGAAAATTATGTGGGAAACAGTTCCTCTTTTTCTTCTTTGTTACATAGCTCTCTGGTGTGCCAATTAGGCACAGATTATCTCTCCAGTGTCAAGTTTGTTTAAGAAGACACGAAGAAAGTTTTTCGTTTTATAAGGCAACCGAAGTTTAATTTTGATTATCTGTGATTAGTTAAAAAATATTCACCCAATAAAAGGGACAATACATCATGCATAAATATTATATATATTACTAATAACAAACAATAATTTTATCGTTTAATTCTATTACGTTTCATATATTTACATAGACATTTACAATTTCGACTATATACAAAGGTTAAAAAATACTCTACATTTATAGGACAAGGGATATATGAAGGGAGAAGATCATAAATGGAATGGAAAAGTTTGGGACAATTGAGAAGAATGTGGAATTCAGAAACTTCGTTTAGGCCACATTGACACATGGAGTGGTCCCTAATCCGGAGTTTGGCCAAGTGCACAGGTGTGCAAGCATGGCCAAGGCGCAGCCGAGACATGGACTGGTACTGGTGATCCAGCGATTGGCATATCTATGAAGGAAGAATCAGGGTTGGCTTGATAATTATAGGGATACTATTTACCTCTGAACAAATTTGATGGAGACCACAACGAATTCCAGGAATGTTTTGGAGAGTGAGATTCTTGTGCACAATTTTGGAAATGTTCGAGCGTTCTATAATGGACTGCTGAGTTCGCACATGAGTTAGCTGTCTCATTTCCAGGTATACCGGAATGACTGGGAACCCAAACAAGTAACACAGACAGATTCCTTTGATAGCACAAAAATAGAGCCTCTCTAATTCTGAAAACAATGGGAAACCTTGATTTACTTGTCTAACGAATTAAAAACGTCAACGTTTGTTGAGATATTCGTATGGTAAATTTGACAGCCCTATTGGACGTGCATCAGATGATCGCAAGCGATTGCCTCCTGTTATTATTGTTCAATGTTAAAAGACGAGTTTAACGAACTTCAATGACATTGTACTGTAATCAACAATGAGTAACCATATAATTTTAACGTCAATATAACACTAAGATTTTTTATTAACGTTAATGCATTCTTGTCTATGTTTTCCAAACACAAGTTCTCTTAAATTAACCATTATTTGCCTTTGTGGTCAACGTAAGAATGTCAGGTGCAATAAAACGATTATGACAAGGTACTAATACGTTTTTTTCGTGAATTTAAATGATTTACTTAAGTGTATGTTTATAGCACTTAATGGTGTATTCTTTGCTCTTGGATTTCTTATTTGAATCTATATACACTACTAGAGGGTGTATTTACGTTAGTATTTAAACTTAAGGAAATATAATCATATTTGTATGTAAAAACGTAAAAGTGACAATGGGAACATTCCTGAAAATGGTAGCGTTTTTCATGTTTCTAACTATTAAGTAATGTGAAATAACTACAACAATCTTCAATATTAATTACTTTATATGTATACAATATCACCAAAATTTTATTAATTTTAAATGGGATGAAAATAGATAGCAGATATTAGTAAATTCAAATAAAAATACATTAATATTTAGTTTCTTTATTTTATTTTGTAGAAATAAAAGTAATCATCGTAGTTTTCATATTCTATAAAGTTCCCAAGTGATCTAGTTTCATTAAAGTCTTTTGAGATTCATTATACTGATTTATTTAATAATAAACTGGGAATATAAAAGCCAGGGACCGTAAAAGTTATGTTGCAATATAAAATTTTAGAGATTGTTACGTTTTTAACCTGGTAAAGTCACTTGTTGACCATGACAGGTAAGAATTGCGTGTTAAATTTAGTATAACCTTAAGCCTACAATATATACACATTGTTTTACTTAACGATCAGTTATCTGTTGTGTTTTGATGACCTCGCTACAGCAAGTGTGGAATTTATCTAACAAAGGTTCTGGACATTTAATATCACCCGTATGATAATATCTAGGTCTCATTTAAACGGTGATGGAAAAAAATATATTGCAAAAGTGATTAAATACGAATAAATAGACCAAATAAAGTCATCTAACGATATAGCCAGTACTAATGATGCTAAAACAAAGACCACAGATTTTCGGTGAAGTAATTTTGTACTATCAGATAATTTATACAAATTTATTTGTATCTTTGCTTTAATATGGAAACATATAGTATACAATGAGACAGGGATGTTTCTAATTTAACAATATCTTATATTAAATTTGTTTCAAAATATCACAACACCTTGCTCTGACTAAAGTTTTCATTCTTTTTTAATAACTAAAATTAAAAAATAAGTGTAATAACGCCATAAAATATTATCTAACGAAACGTAATAAGACAAAAAAAATACACAACATTTTAGGATGCATGTTATTATTGATATACAATTTGTATTTTGAGAGAGATGTCAAAATATAACGTCTCAATAAGAGGTGATCCAATGTTATTTTAAGAGAATATAACATAAATATTTATTATATAACGTAAAGACGTTTCTGTCTCCATTTTTGTGTCAAAACCAAAACGTATACCAAATTCAAACAATGTAATTGCTTAAGTAGCCGCGATAATGTATATTTGAAATGTTTTTATACAATAGATGACGTCAAAATCTATATAAAATAAGATTGGAGTATCTGTATGTAATTAAAAATTAATAACTTTTTACTAAATACACATCGTCGTCGTCGCTTTTACCGATGGACGTCCACTGCTGGATATAGGTCTCACGTAATGACGTCCACAAGGCCCAATCTCGCGCCGCCTTACTCCAGCGGCTACCGGCGACCCTCTTTATATCATCGCTCCACCTTGTGGGGGGTCTGCTTATACTGCGCCGCCCGGTGCGGGGTCGCCACTCCAGCACCTTCGGACTCCAACGTCTATCGGTCCTTCGGACTATGTGCCCACTTCAGGTTCGCGATTCGTTGAACTATGTCAGTGACTTTGGTTCTACTACGGATCTCTTCATTTCTAATTCGACCACGTAGAGAAACTCCGAGCATAGCCCTCTCCATCGCACGCTGAGTGACTCTGAGCTTCCTCATGAGGCCCATATTCAGCGACCAAGTCTCAGAACCGTAGGAAGTATACTATATTTAAATTTAAAAAAAAATATACTTGTCTCTTTCCCACTCGGTGTCTTTATCTGTCTATTTCTTTTGGGCAATCTCTGAAATGTTTCGACCGATTTTAATGGGGCTTTTAATGGTGAGTTACAGATGATATAAGATTTAACGTTTTCTACTTTATTTTAGAGAAAAGGCATCTGCAACTATAGGGGGAATAACTAAATAATAAGCCCCGTTTACATTTCATGGGTTAATTTATATACTAGACATTACTGTTAAGAGCTGGCTGATATAATTTAATATTGACTTTTGACATAAACTTTACATCACACAAAAAGAAAGTTTTCTAACAGTTTTAATTGGATTAGAAAAGGAAACATTAGGAACTCTATTTTTAACCTTTGTCCCAGTTTGAATTGATGAATGTGGCGTTATAAACCACGACCCACTTTCTACCTATGAGACCAATAAACAAAGCTGAGCTTTACATAAGATACGGCAGTCATCAATTTCATGCTTTTTAGGTGTTGAAAATTATTCACCCAATCAATTTTATGGGATATGTTTAACAGTTATTGAAGTTCATAACTCTAAATTTAGTACTCTGTTATATGAATTCTCCTTAAGCAATTTTACATCGCATATCAATAATCTTATTTATAGACAAACCGAATATAAATAAGGGCAAATGGCAGATGTAGTAAATTCATAGATATTTTCGATAATTTCGACATCCTTCCTCGACTACGCTATAAAATTAAAAACACGTGTACTTTGAGCAGTTATTTGAACTACTAAATTTAAATTTAATTAACCAAGTTGTATATTTGATTTCTATATATCATAATAACACACTATCCTATTATTATTTACTTGTATCAATCAACTAGCTGTACCAGAGACTTTGTCCTCATGGAAAAGTGTTTTTGGGTAACATTTTAATAGTTCCAGGTTATTAATGAATAAGATACAAACGTTTAAATACTTTGTCAGCTATTTTCAGTGTTTTCCTGCTAATAACTTCTTTCCCTTCCTTAGATCCAGTAGTTTGTTGTTAAAACGCGACAGATAAACAGATATATAGATATAATTATATTTGTAATTTTATTTAGGATTGTTGTTTCATAGACTAAAAGGAAAAACTGTGTTTTTATTGAATCCCTAGCCTAAAAAAAATATTGCAAAGGTCTTGTTTTGTAAATAACGATACCATCCCTTACAATTATTTTTTCGCATTAAAAAGTAGCCTATCTTCTTCCTCAGGTCTTGACTATCCTATGCACCGAATTTAAATCAGTTCAGTAGTTTTGGGGCTACAGACAGAGTCACTTTAAAATAGTAATGAATATATACTAGATTTTCTAATAATCCTCAGAATTTGCTTCTTGTACCTATGGTTGTGATGAGACGCCGTCAATGTTATTGTCTCATGGACATTGGTATATAGGTTTATGCTAACTACCACTTGCATCTGGCATCTAGTAACCCGCCTAGTGTAATGCGAATCACTGAGGGATATATCGATAGAACGATAGAAAAAAAAAAACGTTGTATTTGTCCTAAGGTTTATTATATGCTTATTTTCTACCAATTAGTGGCTGCATGCCCTTAAGTGATAATACGATTTTAGATGGTAAGGTGCTGACTTGCCAAGAGGCAATGTACAAACAAATATAATTTTATCTGGACCCTGATTCGCTCTGAAACCATCATTTTGCGCGACATTACTCATACTCGATCGTGAAGCAACGCATATATCGTGACCAGAATAATTACCAAATGTCTAAACGAGAGCGTCTCGACCCACAAAGTATTACCAAACATAAAACGATACTACTTAATAAAATGCTTACGGCGACTCCTCCCTTAGAAATATAAAATAAAAAGTTTCACATTGGATATTTTAAGACAAAACTTATTACCTGGTTTTATTACTGAGTTATTAGTAAAATAAACATAAAGTAGAATGACACATGACTAGAGAACACCTTTTTTCAATTCTGTTACTCTGGTCACCCTTCAAAACGATTAAATCAATGTTTTATAGGTATTACACGAAGAGCAAAGTTCTCATTGTATATCTGTTCCCATATACTCGTAACACAAAATCTACTCCTCAGATCAAAATTATTTTACAAATACAAAGTTCTACCATGAACTCGTAAGGCAAGGTATTTTGTATCCCAATAAATGAAAAAAAAACTAGAAATTTCTCGGAAAATTCTGGAAATTTCACTGGAAGAAAGCTGATGTTATTAGGAATAATATAGTATCTTTTTAATTCTGTTGTTTAACGAGATATGTAAGTAATGTCAGACTTATCCACAGCAACTCGTGCTTGAGTTTAAGTACTCTTCTATAATTTAAAATCATTATTTAAGCCATAAATAACTATTGAATAAATTAAGGAATTTTATCTATCTATGCCTTAATTATAATATAATTTATTAAGAAACCCGAGATTTATATTTATATTTAAAGATTTAAATCCATTTTACAATTATACAAAGAATTAAATTGTACACAAAGTATAGTAATAAATTAGGACTCTTTGGACTAAGAAGAATAAGACTTGAATAAAACCACGAAGGAATTCTGAACGAACTTTATTATGTACAGTAAAGGATAAACTCCCTGGAGATATTGAGGTAATCTAAGTCTCGGTTTCCCTAGAGTAAAATAAATATAGCGAAAAGTTAAGAAAGTTACTACTTCTTTGCCACTTTAAAGTAGTACTGTCAGTTTTATTACCTTGGAAATCCGTAAAAAAGATCCTTTAGGGAAAGCAATGTAGCTTTTGAAAGCCTTTGATGTATTTATTACGTTTTTTAAGTTTCTTTTTGTAATTTTGAAAGCTTAGCAATAATACGTTTGATAAAGTGACCTTATAAAGTCACCCATTCGCCTTCCTTTGTGAGTAATAAACAAACAAGTCAAAATAATATTTCCAATTCACTGAAGCTGAAACTCGGTAACTAGTTCAGCTTCAGAAGTCTAAATTATTATACAACATATTGTTTAGTTTTAATATGTGTATGTTTTTGCATATAATTCAATACGAGAAAAGTTATGTACAAATAAAATTGTTTGTAGAAAGCCTTATATGTTAAACGGCGATATGCAAGAACTATTAAAGTTTGAAATCTTTTCTGTTGTAATATTACTTGCTCAACTTAATGAGACTATTGTTTTTAAATTCATTATCAAATATTACCATTACTATTAAGTACAATATTTCTATTTTATATAGACATATGTATACAGACTTCGAAACTGGATCACTCTAGTATTACCTGAAGGAATCAATTAAAATTATTCTAAGAATAAGCGAAATAGAATTAACTAATTGTTGTATGAATGTCGTAAATCTTTATATATTTCACGAAAACCTATAGGACAAAAAGATAAATAAATATTTATAGAGAAAACTTAGGGTCCATCAAAAATGCGGATACTGATAGCAAGTATGTGCGTATAAAAAACATTGATAGCTTATTAAATGATGTTTTAACGTTTGAACGATGGTGTTTTTCAATTTAGTCGACTTTTCCGTTTTCAATAAACATATTGAACATATTGAACTTAAATTTTCGTGATTTATCAACAGATAAATCACGAAAATTTAAGTTTAAAACAATGAATTGAAAACTTATTTTGTTATATTTGGGAAACAATCAGTTATATCGCACATACTTATAAACAAAATTGACAAAACTTAAACGAACAAAAAAAGACCACACACACAAATCACGTATACTTGTCAGAAGTGAAACCTCTTTGGCAAACTAATTTTTAAGTCATGTTTATATATATACAAATCTAAAACTTTAGATTTCAGAGACTTAGAGGGAGGAAATAAGTAAGTTATGTTAGGACTTTAATGAATTTATAGTCACTAAAATACTATAGTGTCGTGAAATTAATACAAATAATTTATCGAAATCTCAAAAGACTAATTGTGAATAAAAATGTCACGTGTTTTTTGACAATATTAGAAATTATTAATTAAATTTTGTTTTTGAATTTAAAATTTGGAAAAGAGAATTTATAAAATAGATTTTGTTTATATTTTATGAAAAATAGTATGTTTAATAATTAAATGACGAGTGGAAAATTAAAATGCCACATGTTATTTGTAAATATTAAAACCTAACCTTCAAACGAATTAGCATAAAAACGCTGCTCAACTTCGTTACGCTAATCCGTAAATTTTCTACGCTCATGCGCCTAAAGAAATTTCACTTTAAAAATTAATTATGTTACAATTAATTAAAAATCAAACGATAAATACTATGTTATCTGCTAGTTAGCTCGTATTTGTTTCTGAAGTAATGATAAAGTGCAGGTAAATAAATGTAAGCTTGTAACAAATTCCCACAGCAATGAAGCACCAAAACAAGCATATACGATATAAACTGGATGGTTTGATGATTGATCGAATAGACCAGCATTCACTAATTTAACATTAATGAACTATGGCTTACAGCCAACTTACTTCTCCCGATTGACGTAAATTCTAAGTAAGACAAGGTTCTTTTAATTAATCTCCTATGTCACGGGCACATTAAGGATGTTGATTTTGCGTAAGCCGTCATTTTATGTGATTTTACACACAACATTTGCCGTTTTATTAATTAGTAGCTGATATTCACACGCACTCTTCACTCCATTATAGTATACGATAAACATTTCCGACAGCCGGACATCCAGTTATTGCACTAAACGGATATCTCTTGTAGTATCCGGTGACATTTGCATTTGTAACATCTCTAGAATGCCTAAAAGTTATGCCTACATTTATGCAAGCAAAATTTGTAGTAACGGCTATCTGTTGTCAGTCACTGACTGACGCTAGTTTTTGAAGTGAAACATCTTTAGGCGAATGAAGGTAATTTTTTCCGGTTGAAATGCTAGTTCGTTTGAAGGTTAGGTAGTTTTAATATGTACAAATAACATATGCCATTTAATAATTCAATATACTTTTTTAAGAAATATAAAATAAAAATATTTCATAAATTTTAAATACAAAAATAAAGTTTTATTAATGATTTCTAATATTGACAAAAAACACGTGGCATTTTTATTTACTATTTGAGATTTCAATAAATAATTTGTGGTAATTTACGACGCTTTCATTATTTTAATGACAATTAAATTCATTAAAGTCCAAACATATTTCCCTTTTTCTCTCCCCTAAGTCTAGAAAATCTAAAGTTTTAAATATGTAAACAAGAAGAACTTATAAATATAAACAAGACTTAAAAATTACTTTACCAAAGAAGTTTCACTTCTGACATGTGTAATTTGTACGCACGCACTTTTAATTTTTTAGTCAATTTTGGAAAGCAGTATATCAGAGAAACAAACATACATCCGTCCACTTACCACGATCCTTGTATATCTCCTTCGACTCTTTCATTTTCATTCGCAAACCTTTTATACAAGTCCGTCGCTTTAAAGTACTTTTGATCTGGCCCTTATTTAAAATGTCCTGGATTTGGTCTAGGAACATGCGCCCTAGTCTTCCTTTTCCAAATTTCCCATTCGCTCTTGTCTCAAAAACCTTTTTGTCAGTCTCCTTTCCTTCATTCTGTCTACGCGCCCAAACCATTCAAGCATACCTTCCTTTAGACACTACATCTTCATTTATACCACAAAATTCTCTTATCACATTATTCCTACTTATATCAGGGAAAATGGCTATATTCAGGCTTTTAAGGCTGTTATGACAAAGGGTAGACAAAATATCACTCGTTGTACTTTTCAAATTTCTATGTTTGATAGTATTAATGTTAGTATCAGATTTTGTTTTTTTTTTATGAAAATAATAGTGATAAACCGTATAGCTGTGTGACAAATACAAACATTTGTGCGAGTATTCGCTTTGCTAGCAGGTTCTATCGAAGTTAGCCCTACCAACAAATACGTACTGCCAAGTAAAGATATTTGTGTTCCGGTACGATGTTGTGTAGAAACCACAGGTAAAATGCCTTTTACTAGATTAGCGCGCTTCCAACTTAGACTGTATTATCACTTACCATCAGGTGTGACCACAGTCAAGCGCTAAACTGTCAGCAGTTACAAAAAGTATATATAAATCTCCTCTTAATTTTATTAACATGATTACTACGAAAAAACACACTCTCTCACACATAAACAAAACCATAGCGTACAATTTAATTTTTATAAAAAATTGGTATACCATACGCCTTTAATAGCGAAAAAATTACAAATTGATGCTGAAAAATCATTCGTTTCAACACAATTGGAAGTTGTTAAAAGATCGATGTTAGAGATAAGACATTATTGAAGTAAAGAGGCGATATGATATAGATATTTACATGCATAATGATAGCATATTATAAATAAACTGCACGCTTAAATTCATTCAATATGCTTAATACATTTGCGTTAATGTCAGAATTATACTGTCTGCATTGTGACCAATGTTGCGATTTATTGACAAACAATTATTTGTTTGTCAAAAGTATATGATTTAAATAGGACTATGAGTCACATTTATGCAAATCACACACTTTTAAATGTGTGATATTTCCACGGGATCGGGCACAATAAGTTTGCCATATAAATGAAATGATATAAGAAATTTTAACTGTAAATATATATGTGTGCCGGAGAATGCATAGCTCCCACCGATAATTCAACCTCCAAAGTGTGGGCATCGGTGGATAACGTTGGTGCAATCAAACACTTTATTAATTAACTTAGATTATAATGTCTTATCACTTAATGTTCCCGATATCAAATTACACAAACACAGGAACAGTAATAGTTAGGAACGCGCGATAGTTTCAATAGTCGACCGCTCTGGCCGAACATTACTCGAGAATTGTCGAGAACGTCGCCGGCCTGTGACTTATTGATTCTGTCGAGCGCTATTAGATGGCGCTGGCATTCCGAAATCTATTTGATTCCAACTGATATGTAATCTTGTATAAATGCTAAAGAAAAATACTACATTTTAAAATCCCTACTATTAGTTGTATATCTCTCTCTCTCCTTTTGTATACATAAAATATAGTTTTTAATAGTTAATGAAATACTTTATATAACAATCTCTTAAATCTATCATAAATATAAAAGAGTGTCTAAGGAAATGTTAAAATTGAAATACCAAAAGCCGGAAAAAGGTAGGCGGTGTGTTTTGATTAGATGCCGTTAATATAATAAATGACGCAACATGTCGAAAGATTTAGTTTAGACAGTTTTATACGAATACATTAATTTAACAGATAAAAGCTGTGTTATATGATAAAAAAAACTTGTTAACAAAAATGCCCACATGATACAATGATTGATAATTATACGCAACGGTTGTACATAATTCACTGGCAATGGATTTCCGGAACTAGAATTTACCTAATTTAAAAACTCTGTTTTAAATGAAATCGAACAAAATATATTCGATTTTGACGCCTATATATTATGTACTGTTCGTATTCTAATTCATGCTTGTGTTACATAACTTATTAAGTATCTCTTTATGTTTCGTGAGAAAACTGAAGAATTAATTAAATCTGCTATATAATTTTCATCATATTGTTGAACTAACACACTCACCCACACGTATACAATCAATTGCACACAAACTTTCTCTCTCTGCCTCTACCCCCTCTATTTCTCTCTCTCACACACACACATGCCAATACTCAAAATGACTGCACTGTTAAAATTAAAATTAATATATTATTTGAAAATGCCATATAAATATATATCGTGAAGAAGGGCATTGCTCACTGGAACAAAGTTGTACACTTCTCATCGTCTCATTCTCATCCTGGAATCATCTTTTTATTATTATTTCCTTTTAGTAAATAAAGTTATTGTTATTATATTTAAAAACCTTAAAATGCAAATCCAAAAAGTTTATTGCGCTTTTATAGATTTAGAAAAGGCATACGATCGAGTGGTGAGGAATGAGCTGTGGTCAACGTTATCTACGTATGGGGTGAACAGTAATCAGATTCAGGCATTGAAATCTCTCTATGACGGTTCTAGTGCTTGTGTCAGAATAAAGGGGCGTACACTGAGTGGTTTCCAGTCGAAAGAGTTGTTCGATTCACGAATAACTGTTTACACTGTTTGACAGATTTAAAAAAAGTATGTATGGGTTAAGAAAGAAGTAATTACTCATGAAATGTTTACTTTACGCTGATGATCTAGTAATACTTGCATCATCTGCTAATGAGCTACAGGAGATGGTAAATATTATGAATGAAGCTTTAAAAAAGGAAGGAATGAAAGTGAATGTAAACAAAACGAAAGTTATGTTTTTTGAAAGAGATGAATTTATTATGAAAGGCAATATTTTGATAGGTGGAACAAGTGGAAGAGGTGAAAGAATTTGTATACTTGGGATCTAAATTTACAAAAGATGGAACTTGTGAAAGTGATATTGAAGTGAGAGTGAATGCAGGGAATATGGTAAATGGTGCTCTGCACGCCTTTATGAATAGCCAGATGGTGTCTCAAACTGGCTGTGCATGTTGGTTGGCTGTGTTGGTGCCAATACTTATGTTTGGTAGTGAAAGTTGCGTATGACAGAAGAATCACAAAAGTAAAAAAAATGCGGTAGAGATGAGAGCGTTGAGAAGCATGAGTGGATTAAAACTGAGTGACAGAGTAAGAAATAGTGTGATAAGAGAACTTTGTAATACAAAAGAAGACGTAGTGACTAAAATTGAGAAAGGTATGCTTAGATGGTTTAGGCATGTAGAGAGAATGAATGAAAGGAGAGTGACAAAAGACCAAGGCGAACGTTCCTGGACCAAATCCAGGACATTTTAAATAAGGGCCAGGTCAAGAGTAATCTAAACCGACCAACTTGTATGAAAGGTTTAATGAGAATGAAAGAAGCGAAGGATATCCAAGGATCGTGGCAAGTGGAAGGATGTTGTCTCTGTCTACCCTTATGGGATTGAGGCGTGATTCTATGTATGTATGTATATAAACGTATACAATTACATAAGTAAATAACGATGTCATTGTTAGATCCTGATAATCTAATGCTTAGAAATATTCCTATATACACTTAGTTTACGATGATAATTAATAAATTTGAATATGCCGCACATATTATAGAAAAAAATATAAAATATTTTTATTATTATTATTTTCATTTTTAAATATGTAAAATATAAAAGACGTCCTTATCGCTGAAGCTAATGATTTTCCAGGCAACCGTAAATACTGAAAGTATGAATATATATAATAATACAACTGTAATAATTGATAAAACATATTCAATTATTCTATAAATTTTGATTTATAAACTCAATTCTAATAAACATTAAACTCAATACGTTAACGCTCCACTAACACTAAGCATATCAAACCTTTAACAATCGTACTCTACGAACAAGCTCCGCCACCCTGCCATCGCGACGTCATCATTCGCGCTGCTTTAGTTAGTCTATACAAAATCTAATATCATGACGCAAATATATTTTCACTTGTTATTCATTCTTTTAACGCACTTAATCAAATAGTTCACCACAGTAATTTTTAAGATCTTGCTAAATCAACTTTATTGTACTTTTATCGACGATTATGATAAATAAATTATAATGGTCAATTTAAATACTTTCCAATCGTATAACGAAAGTGGCGAACGTAGCCGAAAATTATAAATCAAAAAGGTATTTCATTAAATTCGTTCTTTAAACAAACATCGAAAGACAACTCAAAAATTCATCTTCTTCATTTTCTGAAATTATTCATTGGAAAAACCTTTTGTAGTGAGCTTAAACTGGCTGTAAGGGAGCATAAATAATAAAATAATTCAAATCTCAATAAATTAAATAACATTAATTGACAAATCTAACTTCAAAGATTACTTAGACGATAAAAACAAATTACTCCAAATGAAATATTATAATGGTGATGGTAAAAAAAATACAAACACCCGACTGAGTTTGTTGTTGGGTCTAATCATGAGGGCGCGAAAGAACCCTCGTAACTTTCGAGTGTTTTTATTACTGAAAGGTTAGCGCTTGACTATGATCACACTTTTTTTTGAGAAATGCGTTTACGCACCCCGATGAAAGACTTTCCGATCGGGAGTGTGGGACTCACAGATTACAGAATACCCATTAAAACCCAGCGGATCCTTCCTCATCCATTAGTGAGATCAATAGAAGGTCCCTAGCTGCATTCCACTCTAGTGACCCGGATGACACCGACTACGAGGACTTACCACTCAATAGGGTGAAACATGAAGCCCATACGTGCGGTTTCTGCCACCAAGCCTCCTCCGACGGCGAGGGAGAGCTTCAACCTCTTGCTCCCTTATTCTCTCATTTGCCTCCTTCAGCCAGATGACGGTCTCGCAAAAGAAGGCAACCGCCCGTCACCCAACTTCACTGGAGAGTATTACCTCAATTATGCTCTCCTGTGAAAGATCTCCTCTAACCAGCGACAACAAGATATGCGGCTGGGGTGCTCATGCTGGACATTACACCAGTGCATGGTACACCGTATCTACAGGGGCACCACACTCATGATAGGCCGGCGTTTCCTCACGGCCAATGACTTGGTGCAAGTACTTGCCGAAGCAACCATGGCCAGTCAGCGCCTGCACTAGACGGTAGGAAAGAGATCAGTGCCCTCGCCTCCACTGCGACTTTACCCGCAGATGGAGACCCTAGATCTTGCCTCCACTTTTCGATCAGAGATCAGTCGGCGAGAGCTCTGATCCTCCGGACCTGGTCGTTGTATGAGTCAGCGCCTCTGGAAGCCTTATACTTACACTGATACTACCTTACACTGATAGGCGACTGCAAGGACTTCTGCCCGGAGCTCCCAAGGGGGTTCAACTGCCAGGAATGTCGCCGCCGTCCAAGAAATTGTACAGTACCCTCGTATTACTTTAACCTCTATTACCCTCTGCGCTCTATGCAGGAGAGCTTCATTCGAAGCAGTTAGATCATTGGCCCACACGGGTGCACCGTACAAGACCATACTAGGCCCTATACCGGCATAAATAGTCACTTTATGCCGGTATGAGGCAATTTACCTCTTGTGGTTTGAACACAGCATCGTAACGGAACACAAATCTCCTTGCTTGGTGGTACGTCTTTCCTGGTTAAGGAAGCCTCCCAGCAGTTAGATTTTAAGACTTTCTTTAATATCATCATCATATGTGTGGATTTAGTGTGTGAAAAAATATATATTTGAGGATTTAAAAGTACTATAAAGGCCTACTTGAATAAAGGTATTTCGAATTTGAATTTGATAGATTACATCGACAATTAATAAATGTTGACATTTCTTTACATGTTCGCTGTATAGCGAAAGAAACGAAAAAAAAGTTTTTGATTATAAAATAAAATGAAACTCAACTAAATACGGAACAAATCCAGTAACGTGAAAAAAATATCAAAAACCTTTCATCAGAATTCTTATATATTGACTAATTCTTATCTTCTTATATACGACTTAATTAACATTTGTAACAAGTATAATTTGTTAACAATCAATTAAGCTGTTACTAAAGTCCCTTTCGTATTTATATTTTATTTACGTTACGTAATTTTAATAGAAATCTGTTTTTAACATGAAATGATTAATGGAGTACTTGGAATATTTAAACATGTTAATAGTGGCACAGATTTTACTTGCACAACATTCGATGTACTTTACATAGTTTTAGATTTGGAGTTGTTAGAGCTTGCTAAAATTTTCTATATTATAGTAACGTCTTAATTAATTGGAACTGAAGGTAAAAATAAAGGACTTTTAATCCTGATATAATATTTGCAATATTCTATCATTTTTGGACTCACTTCAACCTATATATTTCCGGCCTAAGAGTTTTCGTCGTCAGTTATCTATAATATATGTCGAAGGGCAGATGTCTGTGGACCAGTCTCTGGGCAGTTGTCGAGTGTCGCTCGACCGGAGCTGCCTACTGTTGGAACTGTCGCGTTCCTAGCTATTATTGTTAATGAGTTTGTGTAAATTGAAATCGGGAACATTAAGTGATTGAATATTATAATTCGAGTTAATTCATAAAGTGTTTGATTGCACCGGCATTACCCACGAACGCCCACAGTATGAGAAATTAATAACGATGTCGGCGGATAACCCTACTGCTTTATGCTTCTCCGTTCTCTCTTATTCTCCGACATATACTCGTATATGTAGATATTCATCCGGTGGTCTGGGTAGCGTAGTTTCTGATCTCAAAGTAATGTGGGAAAATCCATATCAAACTCTTAAACTGCTCTTAAAATCATCTCAATAC
>JACTOM010000152.1:6006215-6020870 GCA_015832385.1 Elymnias hypermnestra | reverse complement strand
GCGTTCCTAGCTATTAGTGTTAATGAGTTTGTGTAAATTGATATCGGGAACATTAAGTGATTGAACATTATAAACCGAGTTAATTAATACAGTGTTTGATTGCACCAACAATACCCATGAACGCCCACAGAATAAGAAATTAAATAATGGATCTAATTAATAACGATGTCGGCGGAGAACCCTACGCCCCTGTGTTTTATGTTACTCCGTTCTCTCTTATTCTCCGACATATATATATCTTATGTTGTATTAAATATACATATAAACAGTTTTGATTTTGTTTAATCGTTTACCTACCAATTAGTTAATGGTTTAAGGAATAATGAACTCGTGCTATAATTTGAATTACTACTTATAAGATAAAAAGCGTGGGAGTGAATAAAATGCTGTAATCGAATATTGTAATGATGATGAAGGGAAAAAAGGGACGTCATACTCTTGTCACAACAAGACGTGACGGAACCCTCATAACTCTAGATTCTAAGTCATTCTTTTATGCCATCATCAGTCGTATATTGAAATAAAATATAAAAAAAAACAATATTTGACAATTCAAAGATGAATTTTGATCAGTCCATGTTCTGGATTGATTCTTGGGAGCATAGATTCCTATATTCAACAGATCTACAACAAGGGTATAACAAATATCTTATTTTAGATGACCACAGTTTATATATAGGTATAATGGTTAAAATAAATATTGTTACCATATAAAATTAATCGCCATATATGGTGTTGTATATAAGTGATATAATTTGAAAGTATTACAGTGAATAAAGCCTTTAATTTAGAGTAAGCATTGGAAATAAGGCATCGACAATTTTTGGAGTTCAAACGTGAGAACGCGAGAATTAGGACGTAGAAAGGCAGAAAGCACCTTGGAGATTATCTTGAAATAAGGTATGCATAATTTACACTATTAGTGTAATATATATAATATTAAAAAGTAGTTTGTTTCTAGGTGTGGTCTGTCACTGTCAGTTGATTTTCATAGCCGATTAAGTTATATGAATTACTTGTTTGGGTTCCCAACCAGTCCGGTATCTCTGGAAATGAGACAGCTAAATCATGCGCGGTAGCAGCAGTCCAAGATGGAACGCTCGAATACGAGTATTTTCAAAATTGTGCACAAGACATAACCTCACTTTCCAAAACATTCCTGGAAAATTCCATGAATTCGTTGTGGACTTCATCAAAATGGATCATAGCTAAATATTATGCCTCTATCCAATCAGACATACCAAGGCGACCCTGGTTTTTTCTTCATAGATATGCCAATCGCTGGATCACCAGTACCATTTCTCGTCTGCGCCTTGGACATGCTTGTACTCCTGTGCACTTGGCCAAACTCCGGATTAGGGACCACTCCATTTGTGAATGTGGCCTAGACGAAGGTTCGGTATCCCATATCCTTCTTAATTGTCGCAAACTTTCCCACTCCATTTATGATATTCTCCCTCCACATATCCCTCGTCCTATAAATGTAGAATATTTGTTAAGTCTTGTTTATAGTAGTAATTGTAAATATTTATGTAAATATATTAAACATAATAGACTTAAGTTATAAAATGTATGCATATATTCATGTTGTGTTGTCTGTTTTATGTGGTGTTTTAACAATATATTTCAACTATTTATAGGTAATCAAAATTAAACTTCATATGTTCTTATAAAGCGAACAATTTCATAAACTTGACACTGGCGAGATAATCTGTGCCCAATTGGCACACCTGAAAGCCACTAAAGAAAGAAGAAGAAGTTATATGAAAAAAGCTATGTTCTGACGATTGTATTGTAGATCTTAATTATACATATATAGTACTAGCAATGCCCCACGGTTTTACCCGCGTCGATACCGATCAGTGGCAGTTGAAAGTCTACTAAGTCGGACTATAGATTTATTTTCGTTGACATAAAAGTTTTATTTCACTTAGTTCTTAATTACTTCATTGATTGATTCATAATCATTATTAATTCACATTCATAATCTAATCAATACACAGATTGTATTTTACAACGAATATATAACTAATACATTTAAAATTTGAAAAATTCTTGATTTCAAGAAGGCAACGAAAAAATTTTCTAATTCGCTTTAGTAATTTTTAGCTTGATAAAAATAAAATCGGTATAGGTATATCGGTGGGTATCATTGGTATCCTTGGAATAAGCTAACTCACCAGACACAGGCCCAGTTATAAGCTTCACTACAACTTTGTTTAGATTGACATTTCTAAATTCGTTATATCTTTTAAATGGGATGTCCGATTTTAATAATTAAAAAAGTATTTTATAGGTATTGAAACGGCATTTAATAGAATATTACTTAATAGGATACGGATTAACACAGAAGTACAAATAATATGGTTTGATTATTGTGGGCACCTTTATTAATTTTTGTAAATGTAAAAAAGCAGTAGTAAAACTACAGTAGTTGGATATACGGTATCCCGGACTTTTTTGTAGATATTAATACGTTCTATAATATTGTAAAACATTTTTTTTTGTTATATAGTCAATAGTTTCCGCAGCGCTTGGGTTACATTATTACGTTTTGTTAGGGATTCCTTTTTTTTTGCCACAGTAATGATGCAAAATTTTTTTAAATCGGTGCTTTTGTGTGAAAACGTAACAAACATACATACATATTTACAAAAACACAAATGTTTCCTCTTCGTATCATTAGATTTAGTTTATTGAGATATTATGGGGACGATTATAATTTAATACATATTAAGACAAGATTATTTTAGAAAGAAGAAAAGTTTGAACATTGCTGCTCTGATAAAACTGTTAATTGGTTTCTGTAAAGAATATTTGGTTTTTAGAAATGCCTCTATATATACGTCAATTATTCACGGCACACTGTAATATCGACAGAGTATATACAATTAGACAGAATAAGGGTGGAACCACACGAAATTACTGTGTACGCACATGTGTTACGTGCAGATTACGTTGTAGGATAAGAGAGAGCAGTCAAGTTTTCAAAAAAATCATATATTCAGATTACATTCTAATAATATTTATATATTCATTATTGTGATTGGTAATACTAGTGTATTAGCGAAACAATAAAACGCTGGCAGTACCTACAAAGAATTGCACTATAATACTGCAACTATGCGGTTTCTCAATTCCTGGTGGGTTGCTCCTCCTCCTGAACTCCAATTAGCATCCCAGAAAGACGCCATGATAGTCATGGTCTCGCCGGAATTGAATGACTGGTTTTACTATAAGTAGCTAATCCTATGATTTCGACTGCGTAAATAAACTAAAATAATTCTGTCTGTGGTTAGTAAAAATGTAAATGGTTAATTAGTGCATATGCACTCGTGTAAAAAAAGTGACAAATTCAAATCTACCCCAATCTATACACACCTATATACCTTACCTTATATGAATTATATACATAATTTATTTATTTAATTAATATTATTTAACTCTTTTTACATTATATATGTTGTCTCCGGAACCTATGTGAATGAAATTCCAGTGGCGCACTATTGGACAATTAACCCGGTCTAAGACAGTTTTATATACATATGTGATGGAGGATGGTTATCTCAACGTCATCAGTAGGGTCCATAATTCAACCTCTAAACTGTANTTCGTGGGTAATATTGGTTCAATCAAACACTTTGTTAATTAACTCAGATTATAATGTCCAATCACATAATGTTCCGGATATCAAATTGCACAAACACATTAACAGTAATAGTTGAGAACGCGCGACAGTTTCAATAGTCAACCGCTCTGGTGGAGTCGAGAACTGTCAAGAACGCCACCGACCTGTGACTCATTTACTCTATCCAACGTCGATAGATGGCGTTTCAGCAACTACTTGATTCCGATATATATATGACCACTTCAATTTTCTTATAAATATAGAAAATAACATTTTAGTTTACAACGCTACAGAAAAGTAAATTTATACGTTATTTCACATTATTATTAGACGTACCAAAATTTTTGTACGTAATAAGAAATATTATTGCTTAAAATTTTTGCCTTCTTGATACAATCTTTTTGTTGTCATCTTCCTTTCTGTATCATGGTGGGCTCTAAGATTACAGAGACTCGAGTGTACGATGTAATCGTTGCAAAATATATCATGTCACGCGTCAATTGCTTCGCATATTTGTGTCAGGGGCGTCTATTCAGTATTAAAAACCGGATGTGGTTTTTGTTTTTCGTAAGTTATATAATTTGGTGGGAGACGTCTCTTACATCATGTTTGTATATAGGTGACATTTAGATTTTAATCGATACAGATTCAGCAGTTATCTAATGTTTGACTGACTGTGTTTTATTTATCTAGAACGATCTAGGATTTTCGTACAAGGCAAACTTTCATAACCTCACGCTTTGAATTTAATTGTACAATTTTATTTTGTAAAAAGCTTCGAATTTGACACAAGAAAATTGATAAACAATGTTTAGTTTAGACAACAGCGACTTTTTCAAGAGTAATTTATGTTAGACTATAGAATGTTGGGTGACAATACTGACAGCTCTGAAATATTGGGAGTTATTGAGTATATATGTAATATAGTGGCAACACTTAAAAATGCCAAAAACATCGTGCAATATTACAAAATGTTATACAATACGCGGTAACTTTAACTATCGGAACAATTTTGTCAATCCAACTGATTTGTGGCGTAGTTGTTTCAAAGAGGAATAGTGCTAAATTGTATAAATTGAAATAGTAAAATAATTATTAGTATAGAGTAAGTTGAGTATATATAAATAGTGGAGATAATAAAAGTTGTGAGTTGGTGTTTTTATAAAATATAGGTCTAAAGATCATTAATATCAAAATAAAAAATATCACTTCGTGAGAAATTAAAAATTGAATTCAGCTTGATTTTACACAAAACCTCTCTATAGTAAGGTAAGGTAAGTAGCAGCCCAATAACTTCCTACTGCTGGGCACAGGACTCCTCACTCGCATGAGAGAGGGTTTTTTAGAGCATAGACCCACCACGCTGCTTCACACACTTCGCTGCTTCATAGGCAGGCATAGTACACAAGTGCACTCTCTTGTGCTTGGTTGGTAGGTTGTCTATTTATCATCAATTTGATTCTTTTATGGTCGCACAAAAATATCGACGTTGGGCTTTTTAAGCATGAACACATTCTTTACAAGATCTCAAGATGTCAAAATCCTAAACGTGACTTTGAAAAATTATAAAAATTGGGCTTTAACGTAAGTAGCAGCCCATTATAGTCACACTGCTGGGCACAGGGCT
The DNA here is from genome assembly GCA_015832385.1 of Elymnias hypermnestra. Lineage (NCBI taxonomy): Eukaryota > Metazoa > Arthropoda > Insecta > Lepidoptera > Nymphalidae > Elymnias > Elymnias hypermnestra. The sequence goes on along the minus strand of JACTOM010000152.1, from coordinate 6,015,615 downwards.
CCTCACTCATAGGAGTTAGCATAGACCCACCACGCTGCTTCATTGCGGATTGGCTGGCATAGTCCACAGATGCAGTATCTATTCTTTCTCTCTCATAGGTCGATGTGACGGAAATTCGATACGGCCGGAGAGAGATCAGGTGCAGGACCGACGGCTTAACATGCTCTCCGAGGCACGGGGTTGGATCACACCGCCAAATTCCCAACTTCGGGAAAATATTAAGAAAATCTTAATGGGAAACTCAATATTGATCTTTGAATTCGCTCGACCCGGGACTCGAACCTAAGACCTCATGTAGTCGAACATGCTAACCACTAGACCAATGAGGCTCTATGGTATAATATATTAAAATAATAGAGTTAGTAATAGCATAATTAAAGAGTACAGTGCTTTAGTGACATATTTTTTAACAAATGTAAAATCCTTATTTGGCCTTAAGTTAATTTTATTCGATTTTATGTAAGTTTTATAAGGGCTGTGTATTTTGTAAAGCAAAATAAAAGATAAATAATTTTTTTTTACGGTAATGCGGCTAAAGTAAATCTGTTTATGTTAATAAATACAATGTCCAAGAATGACAGCTCTAGTCGATAAATATGGAAACTATAATTATTTCTTGGTTTTATGAAAAGTTTCTCTGAGCCCTTGCTTCTCTAAGAGATAAAATGAAAGAAACTTCAATTCTGACAGTACCATAGCAATATATAAGAGATATCCAGGTGTCTTTTGACTCATCACGATATCTCTGGAACCATAAGGCGGAGAGTCTTGAAATTTGGTAGGAAATTTCCTTTTACCGAGTATTCTATTTATTCTTTTCTTATCTGTAAAACAATTTGCCTAAATTAATGACAATGCTACACAAAAAACATTCCACGCAGACGAAGTCGCGCGTTTAGCTATTATCGTATATATCCGTTTTAATATTCACTTATACAGCAAAAACAGTGAAATACATCATTTTCAACTTTCCGAACCGGTGGTAGATTTGTTACCAACGGACAGACTACTGATGATTCAAAAGTGCTTTTTGAACCTATTTGAATAAAGAATATTTTGATTTTGATTTTGAATGGCACTATCAAATATTGCTATCGCTTAAAAAATGTATGGGAATGGCGTTTCATATCGAAAAAAGAAGGACATTCACATACATTTTTATTCTTTAATCTAATGAACAATTTTAGAATTGCGGGTTACTACGTGATTGCCAGCATCCATATAATTTTCCTAAAAATGCCTTGTCTGTAATCGAACCCAGTTTTTCTAGCGAATTCATCAAAGACACATTTTAAAATTAAATACAACACATCCGTATTCGATAATAAATCGTATCGTTAATTTTATGCGTGTCAATAAAACTTCTTTGTTTGCATAATTGCGATGCAAACATCAAATGATATTCCTTGATACAAGATCATTAACCTCGATCAGGTTGATGATCTATTACACGTACTAGTCATTAGATGAATGATTCATTATGTGATTTTAATTGGGATTAATTCCGGTATCTAAATCAGAATTTAGATTCCTACATAGGAATCTTATTTTTTTGTAATGCCGACAGATAAACGATTGACTGTAGCCATTAGGTAAGGATACAATTAAGCGCTAACATTTTCTATTGCTTATGCGTTCTTTCAATGAACATACTTGATTACTAAAGTTTGTGCAAACACTAGTAGAGAAAAGAATTAATATTCTTTTATAGATCTTGACATTTTCAGTTTTATCAAAATGAGTACAGCGTTTAAAATATTATCAGTTAAAGACCCTCAACGGGCAGGAATTAATAGCATCATAACCAGTTTAAAATTCTTAAATATTTAACACAAACAGTATATTGGCAGAAAACTCGATTTTCACGAATTTCCATTCTCCATCAGTATAAAGTCAATTATTTGTCATTTTACATTATTTCTAATGTAATTCTGATGTTGATGTTTAAAAAATACTCAACGAGAGTACTTAAGCGTCGTCTCGACAAGAATCCACAACAAATTCAGATGGCAATCATTGCCATTGCAAAATTATTTTGAATTAGATAGATAAATACTTTATTGCACACACAACATTATGAAAAATGATAGGAAAACTTAAATATTAGTTTAGGAACCACAGAATGCAAAGGCTGTCTTATAGCATAAGCAAGTAAGTGAAAGAACGTTAGCTTATTCATTTTTTAATAGTTATAGAAATTGTATATGATGTGTATATGATTTTTAATTTGTAACGTATGTAGTGTGGTTTAGAAATTAAATATAATACAGGTTCGTGAGTGCTTTGATACTGGTTATGGACAGAATGTGAATGATTAAAGAAAGGTATGCGACTTTATCTATACGTGACCCGCTAATTAGGGCAAATTTGCAAGTACATTATCTTTTTTTAATATAAGAACGATTACCACGCATAAAAGAAAGAAATCGGGACGTTTTTTTTTTATTTTTCAACATAATTTTATAACGAGAAAAATTTTTTGCAAAGTTCTATAATTATGGCTTGATTTTTATAAATTTTCCTTTATAGACTTTTTCAAGGTAAACGTTCAGGCATCACTTATTATGTATCAGTCATGTCATCAGTATTTACTGTTGATATTTAAAGAGAATTTTATTGTATCGTTTTTGTATATTATTGCGCAGAACTAGGATTTTCACACAATTAAACAAATATAACTTCGGACAGAGAAACACTCCGATTGTGTTCACACGTATACTAAATATTAATTTATTCTACTACCCTATTTATAGTATTTTCATCAATGTATCAAATGAATAGTTAATATTTAGACAGTTCATATTCAGATGATTAATTGGTGGAATAATTCATTATTATATTATTAAACAATTATCGGAATATAAATAAAATAATTAAATGGACATAAACAGTATCTTCTAATAATTATGCGCCAACTACGTCACGTCCGTCGGGCGCCTATTGGGTAGTCGTTAACAATATTTATTGACAGTGACTACGATTTTTTATTTGGTTTATTAGGAAGCCAACATTATATACAATGCCTACACTAACGCGATATTGTACTACATAATATACTAAAATTACACATTGCATATCCCACTTATAGGCTAACTTGGCATGCAATACAAATTTGCGTCTGCAATTACACTTAAATACTAATTAATCTAAAAACTTCCATATAATAATAAAAAAAAATTAAAAGTGCGTGCCTACAAAGTGCACATGTCATACAACAAATTTTTAAGTCCTACAGCTAAGGTAAGTAACAGCCCATCCACGTCCTACTGCTGGACACAGACCTCCGCACTCATATGAGACAGGGTTTTTAGACCCACCACGCTGCTCCACTGCGAATTGACAGGCATAGTACATACACAAGGGTACTCTCTATTCCTTCACTCTCATAGTCCGACGAGACGGCAATTCGACACGACCGGAGAGAGATCAGGCGCAGGACCGACGGCTTAACATATTCTCCGAGGCACGGGGGTGGATCACACCGCCAAATTTTCCCAACTTCGGGCAAATATTGAGAAAATCTTAATAGAAAACTCAATATCGATTTCGAATTGACTCGACCCGGGGCTCGAACCCAAGACCTCATGTCTGTAGTCGAACACGCTAACTACTTTGTCTTGTTTATATTTATACAAATGTAAAACTTTAGACATCCGAAACTTAGAGCGAGGGAAAAAAAATTAGGTATTTAATAAATTCAATTGTCATTATAATATTATTATTAATATTAATAATAATTCATTTATTTAGCAACAAAGGCTCAAATACAATTATAGTTATACATGCAATTTAATATATAATTTATATACCGGAGAATCGTATCTGGCCATTAACATGCTCAGAATGCTGTTGCTACTTGCCCAAGCCCTTATCACTAGTGACGCTATTCTCTTCCTTCTGATAGCAAAAAATCATCAGTTTGAGTTAACGCGAACATTCCTGATGCACTACAATACCGTGGCAAGCCCAACAACATTCTGAACCCGTTATTATATTGGACACGACGAGCATTTATTGCCGCCTGTATATAGCTGGTCCACAAGGATGCCGTGTAAAAACTCTGGCAAAAGGCCTTAAAAAGACTAATCTTGGCTTCTTCGCTACAACGAGCAAACCGATGAACCAACATATTACACTGCACCGCCAACGCTCTTCGTTCCCTTTCAATGTCTACATCGTCTTTAAGGTCCTTCGCAACCATGTGTCCTAAGTATTCATAATGGTCAACGCACTTTAGACGTGACTCATTCAGCTAAATATTATGATCAAGCTGATATTCATTCGTTGGTATGCCTTTGGCCTTAAAGACAATGTATTAAAAGTATCGAAAATAAAATACGAAAACAAATAACTTATTGAATTCTCAATTGTCAAATTGTAAATTTAAATACCACGTGTTTTTTGTCAATATTAGAAATTATTAATTAAATTTTGTTTTTGAATTATTTACGTTTGCCGACGCAGGCGTGTTCATGAAAAAGTCTTCTGACTTATTACACACTTTAATTAATAAAAATTACAAACTAATAACTAACTAAACTAAACCTGACTCCCTTCGAGTGGGAAGAGAAGTCAAGTTTTCGTTCCCATGAACGATGCCTTGTGTTGTGTGGTCCGGAATGTGCTGCATCGCGAAATTCTACACCTGTGCGCATTAAGCCTGGGTGTCCGTTACGAGCTTCGCGGGGGTGATGCGCCGTAGATATATCGCACGGCGTACAAGCTATATCGCACGATGTAACAAATTTAAATGCCACATGTTGTTTGTGGTTTTCATTTCTGGTTTTGGTGGTCGCTGACTATGCGCCTTATTCGAAAGCTCAGAGTCACTCAGCGTGCGATGGAGAGGGCTATGCTCGGAGTTTCTCTACGCGATCAAATCAGAAATGAGGAGATCCGTAGCAGAACCAAAGTCACCGACATAGCCCTACGAATCGCGAACCTGAAGTGGCAATGGGCGGGGCACATAGTCCGACGGACCGATGGATGTTGGGGCCCGAAGTTGCTGGAGTGGCGACCCCGCACCGGGCGGCGCAGTGTAGATAGACCCCCAACAAGGTGGCCCGATGACATAAAAAGCGTCGCCGGTAGCCGCTGGAGCCAGGCGGCGCAAGATCGTGCCTTGTGGGTATCATTTCGTGAGACCTATGTCCAGCAGTGGACGCCCTCGGTTGAAGCGACGGCGGCGATGTTGTTTGTAAATACGAAAACTACCTAACCTTCAAAGGAATGAGCATAACAGACACTGCACGGGTTGTTAACAAGATTTCAAATTAAGTACTTTTTTTATGCTTTAAGCAGTTTTTACACGAAAACGGCCAAGTAGTTGATGAAATCATTTTTATAATTGTAGGCGGAGTTTCCAACAAAATACCCATGTAATTAAAGTTATATAAGAAGAAAATAATTCCGTTTAACTGTAATCCATTTTTTTAGGGTATCAAATTAGTATATGCTCATGGTACAGTCCGTAGAAAACCTAACCCATGGAGATCTGAATGATAAGGAACTGCAAACTGTTAATGCGGAAATAATTGCTAGTCACATGTCAATATAATCTGTGGTAAAAAACATATATGTCCTTTATAAAAATCTTATCCCGACTTACAGACAATGTTAGAGCCTAAACTGGTCTGGAAGTTTCAAAACAATGCAGTTATTCATTATATTTAAGTATATAGATATCTCTGGAACCATAAGGCTTGAAATATGGTAGGAATATTCTTTTTGCCCAGTAGAGGTCAGCTAAGAACTGATTTTACGAAATTCCACCAAGGGGGTTGCGGGGGTGTTAACTATTAACTCATCACATAAGGCGTAGATACTTGAAATTTGGTAGGAATATTCCTTTTGCCGAGTAGAGGTCAGCTAGGCGGGTTGCGAGGGTGTTAATTAAAAAAAATTAAAATTTTCACATTTAAAAAAAACTTCAAACTTCACATTTACAGACTATATCCTTTATGGTATGTATAACTTGGTCAGAATTAATTTTTTGACATACAAGGATTTATCAAAAGTAAATTTTAGGAAATTCCACCCTCAAAGGGCAGTGCGGGCGTTTCTTATTTGTAAAACAATTTGCCTAAATTAATGCCACCAAAAAAACATTCCACGCAGGCGAAGTCGCGGGTTAAGCTAGTATAATTTTAAAGTTTAATGAAATTTGTACAATTAGTAAAAAATACACGTATAAATATTGTAAATTCAGCATTATAATACATATTTCGATGAATTCTGAATTCGCTGGATTTTTGAACGACAGAATAACTAGTATAAATTTTTAACCTTACAAACAAGGAGAGAATATATTTTTGTTTGTATCTAGCATACTAAATGGATTTTGATAGGAAATTTACAGTCGGATAGAACATTGCGTATAATGAACTTAGCTACAAATGATGAAGACATTGTAATGAGAGTCTTTCTTAAATTTATATCCTAAGGGTTAACCGCTTGATCGCAAGAAACATTTTTTTTGGTTTTTTTTTCCAAGCAAAATGTCGCAAAAAAGGAAATAAAACAATGAGTAATCTGTCCGACGTAATTCGAGTAACATACAGTCGCTTGCCCCATCCCGGATGTTGTTATGTCAATTGCATCGCGGGTCGAATGACGCTAAAGTGGATCTTGGGACTTAAATGTTCATGAAAGACTACCAAATGTTATGATTTCATGTTTGCTAATTAAACAATGTTATCTTTTGTTTATTAAATGCGTTAAACGTGCGTGCGTTAAACTTCGAGATAGTGAAAACAGTCCGTCTTGTATTTATAGAATCATATCTTCAAAATTATAACGTACCTCAAGGGTCTTCATTGTTATTCACATCACTTATATAATGAGAAACACCAATAATCACGAATAAACACTTAAACTTTATAAAATACCTCAAAAAAACTTAACAACCTCCGTCACAACACACGTACCGTTAGTAACGGTCACTATGTAACTGATCTATATTTTGTTTTATCTTTTGTCTGGTTTTATCTTTACGCATATGCATTGTTATGACAGGTAAAGAAGCGAAATAGATAATACATATTATGACTTAAAGAAAGAGATGCTTATATTTCTGATTGCCCGAGTTGAGACAGAATTATCGTAGCATTTTAGACTGGTGCAGGTTCTAACCAGACACGGCTGTTTTGGAAAGCTCCTGCACCGAATACGCCGTGAGTTATCTGCCTACTATGAGTGTGATGACACTGTTGACTCAACGAACCACAATTTAGCAGAATGTAGCCTCAGCGTCACCTTGTCGTGGCGCTGATTGGCGCGGGTCTTTCGCAGGAGAGCGTTGTAGGCGCGATGCTGTTCAGTGAGAGATGCTGGGCAGGAGGGGCCCTCTTCTGTGAGACGGTCATCTTGCGGAAAGAAGCCCATGAGCGAAAGAGGGAAAACGCAGTCAATGCTAATGGAGGCGGGGTTCCAGGCGACGTATTTTTACACCCGACATTTGTGAACTTATTCGGGATATCTAAAAGGAATGTGTGAGCGCTCCTCTGATGTCCCACTAATGGTTGAAGAGGTTTCCACTGGGTTTTAGTGGGTATTGCGAGTTCTCCCCTTCGCTGAAACCCGCACCCCCGATGTTAATCGAGGTGCATAAATGCATTTCCCAGCGCAAAAAAACTATCGTATCCTGTCAACCAGTAGTAGATAACAGATGCAGTACATTTTAACTAGGATGCAAATAATAAAATTTCAATTGAAAGGCATTTACATTATCAATCCGTCACTAAAGCGTCGGTTTTATCCTCAAAAATTATTGGAGGAGGTAAACATAGAAAAATATTACACGATGTAAAATATTTATATAATTATACAAATTATATACATAAACGTAAACGTATCTACATAAAACTCGTCGTTAACAAAATCTGTCAACTAGAAATTATACCATTCATGACGTTGACATGAGGTTGCGTGTTTACTGGTTTTCTCAAAGATATTATAATGTACAATGAGGCAATCACACATTTTATGCACAACCACGCACCTGCTACTCCCTTCGTCTAAATTATTTGTTTCAGTATAGAAAAAAAGCATGAATTTAAAGGAAAGACAACTGTGTTGGTAAATAAATGGACAGTATAAATATTGATTAATTTACGTGCAGTTGAAAAACAAATGTACAACTTTTCTATATAAAATGTGTCAATAAATTATATAATATATAACAATATGGTAAATGGTGCTCTGCATGCTTTTATGAATAGCCAGAGGGTATGGGCTGGACTGGCTGTGTATGGAGGAGTGTTGGTGCCAACACTTATGTATGGTAGTAAAGTAAAAGTTAAAGGTATAGCAGAAGAAGCATAAAAGTAAAATAAATGCGGTAGAGATGAGAGCGTTGCAAAGTATGAGTGGATTAAAACTGAGTGACAAAGTCAGAAATAGTGTGATAAGAGAACTTTGTGATATAAAAGAAGATGTAGTGACTAAAATTGAGAAAGGTATAAACATACCTTTCTCAATTTTAGTTTTAAGATTTTTAGATTGTTTGGGCACGTAGAAAGAATGAATGAAAGGACAAAAAGGATTTATGAGTTAAGACTAGATGGGAAAGTTGGAAAGAAAAAACCAAGCCGAACGATTCTGGACCAAATCTCGGACATTTTAAATAAGAGCCAGGTCAAGAGTACGCGAAGGAGATATGCAAGGAGCGTGGCAAGTGGAAGGACGTGGTCTATGCCTAAACGGAAGGAAATGAGGCGTGATGCTATGTGTGTCAGCATAACTTATATCGATTTATAATCCATCAATTTTGTATCCATTATATAAAAAAAATTAGTAATTTCTATGTTTGTATTCTGTATTTTATTTAAAATGAGGCCTGAATAACACAATACTGGATTTTTTAAAACTATAGCGTACCACTGGGCTTATGTAAGTACTTTAAACTGAAACATTCGTGATTTATCAACATATTTAAAGATATTGTTTAATGGGTTTTTAAGGCCCCATGCAATTGGGTCGAAATGTCGACAAATTATATAATCTATAATTGTAAATATTCTTTTTATGTGCACTAACATACATCGATATTAGTATAAAGTAAATAAAATAAAATAAAATAAAATAAGCCTTTATTCTACTACCTTAGATGATAACGTTACAATTAATTCATGCCATTACATTAATTTATAAATAGTTCAATTAAAAATTACAATTATAAATTATTACCAATAATAATAATATACTATTTCATTCTAATACTATATTATATGATATATATATTATTATCTTTTATTTATATTTATATATATTATTATTATCTTTTATTATTATTTTATTATTTTTTTCCTTTAGGTAGAAGTCGCCTCTTGGGCGTAGGCCTCCCCTAGTTTCCTCCAAGTATCGCGGTCCCGACTTATAGTCATCCATCCTGGTCCAACCT
>JACTOM010000152.1:5956371-5995578 GCA_015832385.1 Elymnias hypermnestra | reverse complement strand
CATCAATAGCAGCACCAACCACTCCATCTTTAAATTTATTCCATAAACTTTCAATCTCATTTCCTTCGTCTTCACTCTTGAATCGCCCACTCAAATTTTTCAGATATTCTTCTCTAACATCCTCTTCTTGCAATCTCTCCACTTTTATTCGTTCAAGAATGCTCGAGGTTTCCTTCTTTCTATGGCGCCACCGATTAAAAAGACCACCGATTCGGGCAACGACCAGGTAGTGGTCAGTATCGATGTCGACCCCGCGGTATACTCGAGCATCTAGAACTTTCTTCTTCAGTTTTTCGTCCACAATTACAAAATCAATCATACTTCTAGCATTCCCTTCTTCCCTTGTATACACATGAATCCCCTTGTGCTCAAACATAGTGTTTGCCACAAAAAGACTATGTTCCACACATATTCCAAGCAAACTTCGTCCATTTTCATTCACCCGTTTGTCACCAAACATACCAAGAGTCCTTTCATATCCATCACGTTTCACACCTACCCATCCATTAAAATCTCCTAACATAATTATTCGCTCATTCGGTTCACATTCATTCAACGTATCACTCACACTTTCCCAATACTCATCTATTTCTTTTTGGGCTTTATTGGACTTTCTGGTGCCCAGATCCGTCGGAGCATAAGCACCCAAGACAAAGATCCGAGTAAGTCCAACTTTTAGCCTGATCCAGATGAGTCTAGGACTCACGTATTTCACTTCTTTCACACAATCATCCATTCTTTCGGAAAGTATGATACCAACTCCCTGACAGCCTCTCTTATCACTGCTTACACCAGACCAGTAAGCTGTGTAAGGGCTATGTTTCGTGGTATCACATCCTTTCCTCTTTGTCTCATTCACGCAGAGTACATCTATGCACCTATCATGCATCATCTGGCATACTTCATCAATCTTTTCATTCATTCCTCCTCTTACATTCAAAGTAGCAAAGCGGCTCTCGGTAGCCCGCTTTTCGCCCCCATTAGGAACGTGACGTGATGGATTGCGAATCTCATCGCCGCCATTTTTGGAATGTAATAATATCACCATTGCGTTCCCACGAGTAGCAAGGGAACATAGGTCCATTCTGGCAGAGCCCCGCATGCCAGACATTAGTAATAAGACATTAGAATTACTTAAGTTTAGGTCATACAATATATTATTCCTTCTCTTGCGGTGTTCAAAAAAGCAACAATTGTTTATCCATCCAATAATGCGTATTCCAGCCCCTTTAAAACAGCCCTCAAACCATGACCGATCCACTGCCGTACGCCACAACTGGACTACAAAGTTTTAACTGAAACTCACTCCAGGCCGTCGCCAAACGGGAGAAGCTCTCTGGATACCATGGATATTAAAACGGGATTATCCAGTTTATAATACATTGTGCCACTAACTCAAGGTCCATTGGCGATGTTGCGCTGTCAACGCAGGTACACGATTTGGGTGTTTGTATGAAATAAAGGACATCAATAATTTGTGTTTAAATTTAATCGAAAGAAACAAGGAAACGGCTTGATAAAGATCTTGAAAAGGACCGGAAAACATTTATCATGTCACCAATATTTTCAATGTAGCATGTGATTTTCTCATTTTTCTTGATATTGAGTCATCTATTAAAGATTTTCCCAATATTTGCCCGAAGTTGGGATGTTGGCGGTGCCTCACCACGTGCCTCGAAGAGTACGATAAGCCGTCTGTCCTGCGCCTGATCTCTCTCCGGCCGTATCGAATTTCCGTCACATCGACCTATGAGAGAGAAGGAATAGAGACTGCACCTGTGGACTATGCCTGCCAATCCGCAGTGAAGCAGCGTGGTGGGTCTACGCTAACTCCTATGAGTGAGGAGCCCTGTGCCCAGCAGTGGGACTATAATGGGCTGCTACTTACGTTAAAGCCCAATTTTTATAATTTTTCAACGTCACGTTTAGGATTTTGACATCTTGAGATCTTGTAAAGAATGTGTTCATGCTTAAAAAGCCCAAGGTCGATATTTTTGTGCGACCATAAAAGTATCAAATTGATGATAAATAGACAACCTATCAAATACATATACTGCTTTCATCGAAAAAAAATTTCAAGTTCGTACACCAAAAATAAGATCGAATAAAAAATCGGATTGTATTTCTTATCATATTTATTGCGATTGCGCGATACTTGGAAAAAGAAATTTACAAGATCATGAAATTACTGGAAGCATTAAATTGCTTCCTATTTTACTCTGATGGGAGCCTTTATAAAAAAGATACAGCCATTTGAAAGTCTTTGATATTTTTTGAAAGACATTTTCATGTTTTTTTGATTCTTTATTTTTCCACTAGTGTATTATCAGACAATATGCTGGCCCGCAGATTTGGATATTACGCGACGCAAGTTAAACTGGCGCTATTTAGAGCCTACTGCCAGTCCTACACATGCAGACTGTGGACTGAGTTTACGCAGCGAGCTTACAGTGTCCTGAGAGTTCAATACAACAACGTGTTGAGGGCGGGCGAATACAGGGGTAGAAGATTTCTACGCGATCATCCGTAAATGTGCTGCGTCAGTAATGAGCAGGGTGATAGGCAGTTCCAACGTACTCATCAACACGTTTGCCAATAAGCTGGATAGCCCCCTCTGGAGGCACTGGAATGCTGTATACGTCGAACTTCGGGGAAGTCACGGTGAGAGGCCAAGTTAATTAGGCCATATTTTATGTCAGTCCTAGTATATAAGCTAAACAAACATAGAAGAAATCTGTATAACTAACAGTATTTTGTATTTTTATGTTATAATATCTGTTGTTTTATTCAAAGTCAAAGTCAAAATATCTTTATTCAAGTAGGCCTATTACAGCACTTTTGAATCGTCAAATATCGTTTTTTCTATATATTATTTAAATAAATGATTGATGATAACATTAAAGAACGACTTACAATCTAAAGTTCGAGGGTTCCTGCGCGTCCTGATTTGAGAAGAGCCCACAACAAACTCAGTCGGTTGTACGTTTTTTTTGTTATCATCATTACAATATATATTTTAAATTTATTTTATATCTATATATATATATAGGCTCTATATATACGCTATATATATATATATATATATAGAGCAATTCATTCAGTCCCACGCTTTTTTGTCTTCTAAGTATTCTTTCAAATTATAAAATGATTTCTCAATTAGTTTTCTTTTAATAAATGATTTAAATTTATTAAGAGACATCTTTGTAACTTCTTCTGGGAGCTTTTTGTAGAAACGTATATCGTTATTCTTAGATATTAAATTACTACAGTAAGTAGTTATTATGTAAAATAATATGGGCATCTTGAGGGCCTACAATAACAATATGTTATTATTATTTATTATATGTGCTTTTTTGTTTAGCGTCCATACCAGAAGTCTCCTACGTCATCAAACATGTGCAGATTAGAAAATCCAATTTCCTAAATTCCTGCAAATTGAAACCAGAGCCTCTGCTAATAAAGAGTCTATACATACCATTATAGTAATATAGCCTTCATAAATTACTCCGTGACAATTCTCTTATCTACACATAAATGCCTTATCTAGATATTGAAAACATCTAACCGATGTTCCAAATCGTTTTATTCTAATAGAAATATCGAAAAGATGGTTTTAGACCACTAATCACACTCACAAAATCATAACTAAAGTATCTGCTTTCACAATGTTGTGAAACGGTCACTAATAACGTATTTTCCCATATTCTAATGTAATCGGAAACTACGCAGTGTACAGTTAGTTAATTTATAGAAACAAAAGAAAATTATTGGTTTATAAGCTCTCTTTATTTCGTCAATTACTTTATATGTCAACTGTATACTTTCGCCAATAACAAGAGACCTTAATGTACCACTTAACTACGTAACATACTATCACGCCCTCTTAAAACCGAAATAATATCTTAATAACATACCTGGATTGTTGACGGCTTCATAATTTATTTTGTACAACACTTAATGCTAATAAACGGGCTGTTTGTAACAAATTTGTATTATTTGTCTTATACCATTACAGTTTTAAATAGATGATTTCAAATTAACAGGCGTGTAACACAAATCGGTTGCTGTCAATCGTAGGTATATTAATAGTGTTAAGGACAATTTAAAGGGAACTCTAACGTTATAGGGACATTAATGATGATTTCTAACATGTTTGATATATAGTATAGGATTTATATTATAATTAATCTAAACTTTGAAGGAATTTGTCCTAACATTTGTTATTTTGTTTAGAATAACGGTTAAGCTGATGAATGCATTGAATCTGTCAAAACATTGCCAGTTAACATCGCTGTTTCTTATATCAAGCCTTTTGGCAAACCAACCTCTGAGGCTTTTGGTTTCTTTACGTTTTATTTGAATTAATAATTTTGGTTATTCTATCTCACAGAATATCAGCTCAATATTATGATATTGCCGTATCCACTTAATTAGGTCAATTACGAGGTCGATTCTACAAAAATTCAATATATACACTGTATGCTACAGTGCATTATTAAGACCCTGTGCGTTTCATTTTTTCTGTGTTTAATAAATGCAATAAATATTCTGTATATAAACAGATTTAGGCTTGTTCTTGGTTATTGCTAGCGAATAGTTTTTGTAAACCATTCCCGTGTATGTCTCGGTGCACTTATTATCCAAAAAACTGACGACATCCTAATGATAATTTTGTTGAAATTTTAATTTTATTGAAATGATATAAACCGAAATTATGTTAAACTAATTACGCACATACACACACGCGTATATACACCCATACACACACACATGCATACACATACAACCACTTATATTAATTTTCTCTTAATTATGTAGGTTAGGCGTGTTATATTGTAAAATAAGGGAAGACTCTGACCCCTAAGTCACGGGTTTACCTAGTTTAAGGGTCCAGGGTATTTTATTTCTATATCTTTCTTTTAAAGCCAAAATAAATAAAGTTAAACTTAATTTACACCCTGCAGTAGTAGCTTGATCACAGTAAAATATATAATGTGAAGAGTCTATTTAGTATGTTCGAAGTGAAATAAGTATTTTCTTATAATAAGGTGTATTCGCGACCATTAAACGTGGATATCCTTATGGATGAGTATCCAATAGTATTAACAACGTAATTTGAACATAATTCACAATTTTAAATAGATATAAGGATTTGTTTAAAACTCTATGTAGACGACGTAGAAGGAAAATGGATTTTTTTATCATATTTAATATTCTCGAAACGATTTCAAGGTTTCAATAAAAATAACCTATACAAGAGTTTAAATTTGAATCTATTAGAGAAAAATGAATAAGAGAGTCTCCTGTCAAAGACGAAGGATATATTTTTAGAATTATAAATGCCTCAGAGTTAACCTTCTTACTTTTTATTTACAAAGTAAAACATTCAGTTTTATTTATAGAATTCAAGTTCAGTTCACTTTCATAAATTTATATAATAGAAATAATAACTTAAAGGTTAATTTTCATTACCTGAATGTTATCTAAAGTTATTCAAGCTCCGGTAGTCGTGATTTATTAAATTAATTTAATGAATAGACACAGGTTATAAAAGGTTTCTATATCAAAGATCGGACGTCTGATTCACGCCCACTCGCCACGTACTAGTGATGGGGATAAATATATTACTTGTTATTTTAAAACCGTAATATCTAAAATTATTTCGAGAATTGTAAATTCTTAATATTAAACTAAAGAGTTTTTATAAAATTGAGAATGAAAGGAATTATATTTACAATTAATATTATTATGATGCTGTCTAAATTATTATCAGTAATGTAATATTAAATAGGAAATTTCAATATAATAATAGTGACCCGTTAATTTGGAATGTGTTAGAAATGTGTGTAATTACAAAAGACGAAGATTATGATACACTAAAGTGTATAACAAGAAATTAGAATACAATGTCGAAACAAATATTTGTTTAGACAACCCATTTTAACATAAAGTGAATTTAAAATATTCGCAGTGTAAGAGGTATTCTAAACCATTTAGATTGCATGTGATTTCACACACGCATTTTTACATTTTACATTAAAAAATCTATCGCGATTTAATAGTTTTATTATACATACTGACAGGGTAGCCTTATATGTAAATTCCCTCTACAACGTTTCACTAAAAAACGTCACACAGTTGCGCAATTTTTTGATTAAGTGCATGTCTTGACTGGTAAAGTTACTTAGCCATGACTGAAGCCACCCAATAGACCAGTCCTAGACAATTTGAAGAATACATTTGAAAATCAAGTACTCACATATTACATTACGCCAGCGGGGTCGTAAAGTGAAATGAAATGAGAATTTATTTCTTTGAAACCATTAGAAGCAGTCTCGCTGGCAAGCCAGAACACCTACTAAAACCCTTCACATTCTTTTGTGGAGCACCGGAGAAGATTCCTCTGAGAAATTTAAGGGAGGAAGGAGAAGCGCAAATTTACGCCACTTACCTCCCTACCTCCTGCACCGTACTAAAGGAGCGTTTACAGCAACCTCCCTCTGCCTCTCATGTGCCTCCATCAGCGAAATTACAGTTTCACAGAAGGAGGCCATTGCGCTGGTGATTTTTTTTAAATTGAGAATTGCGACAACTATGCCTTTCAGCGAAAGGTGTCTTGCGACTAACGACGTCAATAAATGCCGCTGGGGTCCCCACGTCGGGCATTATTGACCAGAGTGTGCTGCACTGAATCCACAGGTGCATTACACTCATGGCAGGCGGGCTTTCCTCCCGGCGAATAATTTGATGTAGGTACTTGCCGAAACAACCATGTCCAATCACCGGCTTGTAAGAGAGAGATCCAGCCCCCTAGATAACCAGCTCTCCAAGTGGGGACGTACCGCTCTCACCGTGACCAAACTAGCTGTAGGAAATCCAAAATCCTCATGCTATCTTTGGATGAGTGCTTTGTCTGATAAAGCCTCATCCTCCGGACCTCGTTGGCATTAGTTGATACCCTTTTGATCCTTACAGCTGCCCTGCACTGATAGGCAGCTGCCAGAACCTTCGCTCACAGCTCCCAAAGAGAGTTACCAGTCGAGAGTAAACATGCCATCTGTGTGTATATAAGTAAGTATAATAAGTTTTATTTTGAAGTGGTTTATTGAATGGTCAAAACATTGACTTAAAATAAAACTGCAATCTTTTAATAACAATTTAATAACCTTTATAAATTACTCAAGCAAAAGTAAAGTAAACATAAGAGATAAACATAATCATAAAACGTTTAGTCGATATAACAAAGGAGCTTACATCACTATCTTGGGCATTCGTGGATCAAATTTCACAGCGCGAAATTCATTTACAGCATTTTAATGAGGTTATACTTCCTTATACATTGTATACGCTTGGACACCTATTTAACATTTGATGTAAGAATTAAATGAACCGAATCAATGATGTATTGGTATATCAAATTGAAAATTTAATGCAAGAACTGTTAATAATAGATTTTTTTTAATATAATGAATCACTAGTTAATTATTTATGACAAATAATTCTGTACTTTTTAATTATCCCATCGTTATAAAAATCTTTCTCGAAAACCAGAACAACAATTGTTATCAAAATAATACTATATGTTACGTAAATCAAAATAATGTTATTCTTAAGTAGAACGTCGCGATCTTATAGATAAATTGCTTATAAATACATACAGTATTTGAAAATTATTTTGTTTCATACTATGTATAGTAAGTAGCAGTCCATTAACGTCCCACTGCTGGGCACAGGCCTCCTCACTCCGAAGAGAAAGGGCTTTTAGAGCATAGACCCACCACGCTGCTCCACTGCGGATTGGCAGGCATAGTACACAAGNAAATCTTTCTCGAAAACCAGAACAACAATTGTTATCAAAATAATACTATATGTTACGTAAATCAAAATAATGTTATTCTTAAGTAGAACTTCGCGACTTTATAGATAAAAAATTGCTTATAAATACATACAGTATTTGAAAATTATTTTGTTTCATTCTATGTATAAAAAATAAAAATATATAATTTATATATTATAAAAATATTAAAAGGACCTTGTATTAATAAACTAGCGGTTCCTCGAGGTTTCGCCTGCGGTGTTTTAAGGATTAATACCATGATTCGCAAATGCAGTGCATTATTTTAGAACAAATTTGTTTATCATCAAAAAAAGGTTATAGCGAGCCTATCTTAAAAGATAGACATATTCGGTCGCGGACATTTTGTTATAACTTATAAAGAGCAATAATTCGGCCATACATGTTTTTGCAAAACTTTAACCGTTTACGTAGCGCACGCAGCTAAAGCTTATGAAATATTATGAAAGCTTTCAAAAATTAAAAAAATATCCTGATTTTGAAACACTTTTTACTTGTATAAAGCTCGTATTGGTATTAGCTTGATGATATGTTGCCTTTAGCCTTCCTCGATTAATAGGCTATCTAAGAAAGAATTTTTGAAATCGGACCAGTAGTTTCTGAGATTAGCAAGTTCAAGGAAACAAACTCTTCACCTTTATAATATTAGAATATACATAGTATGGCTATTGTAATATCTTAAAAGAAAGCTTTTGCTTGAATTTACTTCTCACTAACCGCTTTTTTTTGTTAATGGGAAATAGTTTAACGCACACTGGATAGAGTATACAGCTCCATCCAGGAGTGTGGGATTCACTGTAACCACCCACTAAAATCCAGCGGAAACCGTTTCACCCGTATGGTGGACGCCAGATGTACGCTAACGCATTCATCTCTGGCGCCCCGGATGCGTCCGACTCAAGGGTTCAAAACAGGGGAAGCAGGCGCTCATAATTGCGCCGTCTTATACCTCCCCTTCTTCGGCGGGAGGGAGGAGCATCGACCGCTCTCTCTCTTTGCCTCTCTAATGTCTCCTTTTGTAAAATAACGGCCTCACAGAAGGAGGCAACTGTCCTCCAGCCGGTCATGCTACCGAGCATAGCACCCACTATGCTGGGCAGAGAGAGATACTACTCGTATACAATAAAATTTTATAAAATTCCTAAACATAACAATTTATAGACATATGCAGTGATTGACTATGGAAGCTATATTACGAATTTTGATGGTAATTTCGCAATGTAATGTAAGATATATTTCTTTTCTTAATATAAGATGTATTACAGTAAGAAATTACCATCAAATTTCGTAGGCCTAGCTTCTATAATCAATTTCTGCACATGTTTATAAATTACTATGTTTAGGAGTTTTATAAAATTGTTTCTTTCTATACTATATACAAGTAAAGTCATATTTCGAAGCAAGAATTATTACGTAATGTTTAATACAATTCCCTTAATATACAGATGAAAAATGAATAGTATATTTCTATTTTACCTCGAGTATACGAGATTGCAAATCTGACACGACACGGTCAATATATGGCCGGTGATTACTGAATTGCCAAACGGTTGAAACTTACATTAATAAGATTTATGAATTGTTTTCGGTACGTGAAACAAGTGTTAGGTGTAAAGAAAATATAAATTATTCATATTTCCCTTTATATGTTTTTAAATGTCGTAATAGTTTAACATAATAGTGGCTTTAATTCAATCTTTATGATATTTTGTGATTGATTTTTTTAATAATTGACGGCAAACATATTATAAGTAGGTTGTCGTGACAAAAGTGACGGTGCGACTACGTTTTTATTTATTTATAATGTTATAATACTAGTTTTTTGGACTCATAGTGTCAGATGATAGTGACACATGCAACTTCGTCTTCATACATTTAAACTTAAAAGAAATTTTTGACACCTACCAATTTTTTCTATACTACAACCAAACACAATAAAAATGAAAGAAATACTTGTCATTATCTCCATTTTTAACTAAACTACAGGATTATAAAACAAATCTGTAGTGTCATATTTCTGATCTGTTATATTTTGTTATTGAAAAAACCATTACCTTACTAACGGTCGTTGTATTTCTTACATATTGCTATCTCGTTGGAAAATACTCTAATTAGAGTATGTAATTGTGCCAAATTTCAAGTCAAATAACTTGAAGTTTTTATGGAGAATGAAAGAGTAAGATCGCTGATAAATCAGAATATATCTTTAACGGACTGAATTATTTTTAACCTGAAAAAAATAAAATAATGTAAATACCAGCCTAATAACGTCTCACTGCTGGGTACAGACCATCTCACTCATGAGAGAGTAGGTTATTAGAACATAGACTCACAAAGCAGCTCCACTGAGGGTTGACAGGCATAGTACAGAAGTGTATGCGCTAACACAAGTGCACTCTCTATTCCTTCACTCATATATTCCGATGTGACGTCAATCTGACACGACCGGAGAGAGAACAGGCGCACGATCAACTTATTAGTTATTAGTAAATACTGAGAATTTCTTAGTAGAAAACTCAATATCGATTTTTCAATTTCTCCGAACCGTATTGGAACCCAGGACCTCATGTCTGTAACCCAATAAGTTGACCACGAGACCAACTGGGCGGTATTGCCTTTAAACAGTACTATAATTTCAATCGACTCTCGTAATTTAAGATTTTAAATCGTTCTTTATTTAATATAAGTACCAGTCTTCGTCATCGCTTCAACCGATGGACGTCCACTGCTGGATATAGGTCTCACGAAATGATGCCCACAAGGCCCAATCTTGCGCCGCCTGGCTCCAGCGACTACCGGCGACCCTCCTTATATCGTCGGTCTACCTTGTGGGGGTCTTCCTACACTGCGTCGTCCGGTGCGGGGTCACCATTCCAGCACCTTCCGGCCCCAACGTCCATCGGTTCGTCGGACTATGTGCCCCGCCCATTGCCACTTCAGGTTCGCGATTCGTAGGGCTACGTCGGCGACTTTGATTCTGCTACGGATCGCCCCATTTCTGATTTGGTCGCGTAGAGAAACTTCGAGCATAGCCCTCTCCATAGCACGCTGAGTGACTCTGAGCTTTCGAATGAGGCCCATAGGCATATACGGCTATATAGCACCAGTCGTACATTGGCAAAAATATAGAAATAACAGATGGTTNTTAAGTTAAAAAAAAAAAAAAAAAATGTAAATACCAGACTAATAACGTCTCACTGCTGGGTACAGGCCATGTCACTCATGAGAGAGTAGGTTATTAGAACATAGACTCACAAAGCAGCTCCACTGAGGGTTGACAGGCATAGTACAGTTCTTTATTTAATATAAGTACCAGTCGACGTCGTCGCTTCAACCGTTGGACGTCCACAGCTGGACATAGGTCTCACGAAATGACGCCCGCAAGGCCCGATCTTGCGCCTCCTGGCTCCAGCGGCTACCGGCGATCCTCCTTATATCATCGGTCCACCTTATGGGGGGCTTCCTACACTGCGTCGTCCGGTGCGGGGTCGCCATTCCAGCACCTTCCAGCCCCAACGTCCATCGGTTCGTCGGACTATGTGCCCCGCCCATTGTCAAATCAGGTTCGCGATTCGTAGGGCTATGTCGGTGACTTTAGTTCTGCAACGGATCTCCTCATTTCTGATTTGATCGTGTAGAGAAACTCCGAGCATAGCCCTCTCCATCGCACTCAGAGTGACTCTGAGCTTTCGAATGAGGCCTTTAGGCATATACGGCCATAAAGCATCAGTCATACATTGGCAAAAATATAGAAATATTTGATGGTTCAAAAGTGCTGTGAAAGCCTACTTCAAAAGGTAAGGTAAGTAGCAGCCCATTGACGTTCTACTGCTGGGCATATGCCTCCTCACTCATAGGAGAAAGGGTTATTAGAGCATAGACCGACCGCTGTGAGTTGGCAGGTATTACACACGAGTGTACTTTCTATTACTTCGCTCTCATAGCCCGATGTGACGGCAATCCGACACGACTTGAGAGAGATAAGGCGCAAGACCGACGGCTTACCGTGATCTCCGAGGCACGGGTATGGAGCATACCGCCAACTTCCCAACTTTAGGCAAATATTGAAAAAACATTATCAACATAATTCAATCTCGATTTTTTAATAGGCCCGACCCGGGACGCGAACCCAGGGCCTCATGTCTGTGGCCGTACATGCTAACAAGTAGAGCAATGGCTAATAGGCAGAAAGACTATTTCAAGAAAAAAATTACTTTTATTTGCCTAATGCAATAATATATACAAAAAATGACTTCATTTAATCTACATCCTCGTAGCCAAAATTAAATTAATTTTAGGTAAGTCTTAAATAAAATCAATAATTACACAACAAAAGTAAGGAAATCCGATTATCAACGTTGAAACCAAAAGCTTTTAGGATAATTTAATAAGGAAGAAAATGTAGTTTAAAAAACTTTGCATAAATGCTTTCCTATTTTTCGTTATGTCACAAGTTGCACGATACTTTTGTAGCTGTCAAATGTCTATTACAATTAGAGTCAGACCAGTTACCTTTCTAAATTCTAAGTATGTATTTGTATTTCTTTGTCTCTTTCGTCATTTTGAGAAAAATATATTTTATACATCCTATAATTTTCTGAATTAATAATCTTATAAGTGATAGAACTGAAATTATAATAATACTAATAGAGGAAACTTAACTAATTACTTATTAGGTAATTTTTAAGATGCATAAATAAGTAATTGAACAAGAGAGTACGATAGCCTAGGTGGTGCAGTAGTGCAAGTACTCGCTTTGATAGCAGAGGCCCCGGTTTCAATTCTCGGTAGAGCGAATTTAGGAAATTGTCTCTTTTGACTCGCCTAAGTCTGGACTGGTGCGAGGTTTTGGCTGTGGCTTGTTACCACACCAACAGCACAAACGTACCGCAAAGCAAGAGATTTGTGTTCCGGTATGATTCTGTATAGAAAAGAGGTAAATTTCCTCTTACTAGATTAGTGCGCTTTCATCTTCGACTGTATAATAACTTACTATCACGTGAGATCACAGTCAAGCACTACTTTGTCGGCAATATAAATATAAGTAAATAGCTTCAAGGGCCACGCTGGCGCCATGCTTCAAATACACGTTTCGCTTTCACAGGTTCTGGGTTTGATCTTCCAGCAGACTAAATTTAGAAAACTGCATTTTCTAATTTGTCTGAGTTTGAACTAGTAAGACGTTTTGGCCTTGACTAGTAAAGATATACCAAACATTTAGCAAATATGTACCGCAAACGAAACAGAGTGTTAAGGTTAATTACCTCACACCAGGTTATCGCGATTCTATGTTGCTATCAAGTGAAGCTATATCAATCTAATCTGTTAGGGACAAAAACTAATTATCTATACCAGATGAGATTTCGGAAAAAGTCCCTGAAAAATACATTTTTCCTTTAGAAGAATAGTGACACAAAGCAAAATGTACAGGGGAGACATTAGAAGTTTAAATAAAACGTATAAATTAGTCTATTTTGTGTGGTACCAGCTTAACTTTTGCATATTTAAATATGTCGGAGTGCAAGAGTCTGTCGATCGCTGGTCCGTGTGTAATAGTCTGTGGAACGCTGGCGCCATCTGTATATCGGCGTGGGGGCAGAGCCAATAAGTAGCAGTCCAGCGCGTCTCTCGGCAGTTCTCGAGTGGCGGTCGGCCGGAGTGGTCGACTATTGAAACTGTCGCGTTCCTAGCTTTTATTGTTAATGAGTAAACATTATTGTGGAACATTAAGTGATGGAACATTGTAATCCGAGTAAATAAGTAAATCCGAGCCAATAAGTAGCAGTCCAGCGCGTCTCTCGGCAGTTCTCGAGTGGCGGTCGGCCGGAGTGGTCGACTATTGAAACTGTCGCGTTCCTAGCTTTTATTGTTAATGTGTAAACATTATTGTGGAACATTAAGTGATGGAACATTGTAATCCGAGTTAATTAACAAAGTGTTTGATTGCACCAACTTTACCCACGAATGCCTACAGAATAAGAAATTAAATGGATCCAATTAATAACGATGTCGGCGGAGAACCCTACGCCCATGTGCTTTATGCTTCTCTGTTCTCTCTTATTCTCCGACAAATATAAGTTATTGACAAAAGAAAATATAAACTATTCTGGACTCCACTGTACCTTTAAGTAATGTTATGAAAATTTGAAATTGTGTCGATATTTATATCAACCAACAACATTTTCCGCTCATTCGAATTTGAAATAAGTAGAATTAAAAGTTGTGATGTGTCATCAAATAATACATTTACCGAAAATAAATACAATCGGAAAAATATGGACTAAAATGAGTCAATAAATTATTAGCCTTTAAAGTTCACATTGTTTTATTAAGTAGTCAATAAAAATAATTAATTTAAATAATCAATAGTTTCATTTACACAGGTGTTTTATGTTTGCACATTCAAAATTAATTATAAATTTTCCATTTACAATTTATTCACGCACATTGCAAAAATAATATTATGTAAAGTTATTGAACTGTTATTTAAATAAATTAATAAAAATACAATTTTTGAATAGTACTTTTGCAACTATATATAATGAGTCAAGTATAAAATATGTGCGAGTACTCGCTTTATTAACAGAGGTCTTGCGTTTGTTCCCCGGTAAGGCGAATTTAGAAAAGAGTCTGGAGTGGTGGGAAGCTTCGGCCGTGGCTAGTTACCACCAGCTAAGACGTACCACCGAGCAAAAACAATTGTGTTCCGACACTAAGCTCTGTAAAAACCATAACAGGAAAATTGCCTCTTACCAAATTAGCATATCTCCAATCTAGGTTCTATCATCACTTACCATCAGGTCTGATCACAGTCAATAATGCACAAATTACATCAAAAACAATTACATAGTCTTTACTTCATACTTACATTTATATGTACGTATGTTTGTAACGTTTTCACTTAAAAACTGCTAGACTTATTTCAAATTTTTTTTCACCATTATAAAGCTGCATTTTCAATTTGCGACATAGTTTATATTACCTTCTTTAAAAAAACTAGGGATCCCTAAGAAAAACGCATTAATGTAACCCAAGAATTTAATAATATTAATAAAAAAGTCCGCAATACCTTATGTCTAACTACCGTTATAACACGCGCGCGCGCACACACACACTCTTATCTACCACAACATTCCCAGACTGTCCCATACATAAGTCTGCCTCATTGATCTAGTGGTTAGCATGTTCGACTACAGACATGAGGCCCTGGTTTCGAGTCCTGGGTCGGGCCAGTTCGAAATTGATATTGAATTTTCTATTAAGATTCTTTCAATATTTGCCCGAAGTTGGGAAAAATTTGGCGGTGTGATCCACCCCCGTGCTTCGGAGAGCACGTTAAGCCGTCGGTCCTGCGCTTGATCTCTCTCTCCCGTCGTTTCGGATTGCCGTCACGTCGGACTATGAGAGTGAAGGAAATAAGAGTATACTTGTGTACTATGCCTGCCAATCCGCAGTGGAGCAGCATGGTGGGTCTATGCTCTAAAAACCCTGTCCCATATGAGCAAGGAGGCCTGTGCCCAGCAGTAGGATGTGAATGGGCTGCTACTTACCTTTTTACCCATACATAACATATATTCATATATGCACATTTATTTGTTTAAATTGTTTTAGTATGACAAACGTGTTTTATATAAGGGAGGACGTTGATCACTGCAACACAGTACTGCATGATCATCGTTCCTACGCATTTAAGATACCACTGTACTGTTTTTTTTAAATAAACAAATAAATTTAGTACAGATTTTCCAATAAACCTAAGCTACCTGGAACTAGGCAAATGACACCATAGGAAACAGCTTGCTTTGGAAAGAAATCGATATCGTTTAATTTATAAATATAAATTGTTCTTGATATTTTTTTCATGGTGTTATTGTGCAAAACAAAGCCAAGGTCTATGATTGCATCTATCGTGTGGGCTGTGATCATTTATAATTGCTATGAAATTTCCATTTATAATGGGTTAAAAAAGTCCATTGTATGCTGAGGCCACATTGTTAATTAATTTTTACTTGCTTTTCTATTATTATTGATTATTTCGAAACTGAATCCTATAGAAGTAGACGTATTTTTGGCTAAATAACCTATTCCAATTAAAGTCATATACTTTAACATGTAAGATGATAATATTGAAGACAATTTCAATCTTTTAAGTTACAACAGTTCCTTTAGGATCTAATCCGAGAAGAACCCACAAAACTCAGGTATCCGTTTCTATTATCATCATTACAGTGTGACGAGATATGAGCTTCTGTTAAAACTTAATAAATATAATACAAACAAACAATAATTTAGAAATACTCATTTAGTTATAAATCTTGTTGTAGAGAGAATAGAGCTTTTAAGGCGTCAATGATTATGTATTAATAATCTTTTGAGCGATAACGCAAATAATTAACTTAATAATGAACTAACTGTAATAGCACTTTGTTAAATCGTATATTGCAATTACAATTTATTTACTATTAGCTTTTTAATAGGTGAAACTTTCTTTTATTACACAATAAAGTCGTTTGAACGCCAATTTGGTGAGTAGGTTTTCAATTAAATTGGGAAAATGAACCATTATGCTGAATTGTTACAAATTTTATTATGTTTAAAATGAAAAGTTTCTATAAACGACAAATATTAGATAGACAATTTATTTTGGATCGATTTTGCTTATTGAAGAATATGTCAAATTCCTTAGTAAAATTTTGTATTATGTAGCGATTTCTTCAGAAAATATATTTATGTAAGTTTGTTGACGGTAAACTAAAAAACTACTGATAGGATTTTCATGCAAAATTCAGCTACAAATTAAGTAATTCCTAAGGGAAATTAAAATATATCATTTGTCAAAGTTTTAGGTGGACTGGTTACAATATAAGCATATTTTTATTTTCTCACAGTTAAGCGCTTGACTGTGATCTTACCTGATGGAAGGTGATGATATAGTCTAAGAGGAAAGCGCGCTAATCTGGTAAAAGGCGATATATCTCTTATGGCTTCTACACAGCGTCGTACCAAACACAATATCTTTGTGTGGTGGTACTTTTTTGCTGGTAGGTTGGTAACTATCTATGGTCGAAGCCTCCCTCCCGCTCAGATAAATTAGAAAATACAATTTTCTAAATTCGCCCCACCAGGGCTCGAGCCCAACTTTGAGGGTCAGGGTTCTAGCTAAACCTAACCTAACCTTAACCCTAAGATGGAAGGAGGATCTTGGGTTCCCAGTAGCGGGCGTGGCCATAGTAGGGATCCGCCCTCATCTGGATAAGCAGCTGGGCAGAGAGCACAGATCGCTCTCCTACAGGTTGGTACAGGTGCTTACCAGTCATGGTTGCTTCGGCAAATACCTTTATTAAAACTGTTGGCTGTGAGCCGTCGGCCAGCTGTTACGAATGTAGTGCCTCCTTAGAGACAGCCCACCACACAGAATGTCCCGTCTGGGGTTTTCAGCGACTCAATTTGACGTCGCTAAGCAGCACATACCTCTCACTGGCTAATATTATAGATGCAATACTCATCAGTGAGCAGGCCTGAAGAGTGGTTGCCTCCTTTTGCGAGACTGTCATCTCGCTTCAGGAGATACGACAAAGGGAGAGGGTGAATGCCGCTGAGGCACTCTGGCCCCGACGAAGGTGAGTAGGAAACAGGAGGCGGAGGTTCATACAACTCCTCCCCTGTAGAATAGCTGTGAGCCGGCTACGACCGAGGGGCCAGAGAGGAATGCCTCAACAAACTTGAATTGAAATATAGTAAACTAACATGATATTGTAATGATGATGATAACAAAAAAAAAACAGAATACCCGACTGAGTTTGTTGTGGGCTCTTCTCGGATCGGGGCGCGAAGGAACCCTCGTAACTTCAGATTTTAAGTCGTTCTGGAGTATCATCATCAGACGTACATTAGAATTAGAGTGTGGAAAAGAAAAGAAAAAAACAAAAATTTGGCGATTCAAAAGTGCTGTAATATGCCTACTTGAATAAAGATATTTTGATTTGATTTGAAAACATCTGGCTCCCCACTCATGGTTGACGACGGTCCCGCTGGGTTTTAGTGGATATTACGAGTTCTTCACCCTGGCGGAGTCCCACACTCTGTAAAAACATTTCCCAGCGACAAAGAAAACGAGGGATCGAGCCCGGGGCCTGTGCTAGCAAAGTACTCGATCCACTGCGCCAACGAGGTGGTCAAAATTAATGTTGGAAATATCGGAAAACGTCATGATATAACAAAGCAATTGATGCCGAGATATTCCTGTTTATAGATATATAAATATTCCATTATGACATACACATATCTTCCTTTTAAGATGATTATGCCGATTGTATCTTCTTAAAAAATGGTGTCGTACAATTCGTTTATGTGACAGTTATATAGCATTGGTTATTTCAACTTATGCAGAGAGTTTTCACGGCCTCGTTGGCGTAATGGTGCGTGGTTTTACTTCGCAAAGAGATGTTCTAGGTTCGAGTCTATGCAGGGCAAGCTTAGGGAACTAGATTTTCTAATTATAATTGAACCAAAAGCAAATCGAAATAATGCACAAAATTCTGTCGCCGCGCGTCTAGCGCGCACTTACAACAACACATATTCGAACTTAGACGTCGTCCGTTTATCAAAATCGGACTATAAAGAATATATAAGAAAAAAAGGCAATTTTTATTGGGGATATCATAACATTTTTATATAATGTACACACACATGCTTTCAGACACATACACGCTCCCTCTCTCTCTCTCTCTCTCTCTCTCTCTCTCTCTCTCTCTCACACACACACACACACACACGCGCGCGCACATCTGTCATGACCTTATTTTAAGCGTAAAATGAAATGTAAGACAAAGTAAAAATTGTACGCTGTTTGATTACAAATAAATAATAAAATAAAATAATTTATTAGACTCTGGACTGGAGGGAGGCATTGGCCAGAAGAACTACCAAGCAAAAATGATGTGTAGAAATCGTAAGACGTAAATTCTATCATATATTGTATCGTTACTTACTATCGTGTGAGATCACAGTCAATAACAGATAGACGGACGCCGTGGAGATCTTTATTTTGTAATATGTAAGGATACTTTACCCAAGTATCTCTGACCCGAAAAGGCTGCCCATTGCATACGTATTTCTATATTATGTATTTATATAAATATCCAATGTTATCGTAAATTATGCAATAAAGTGTTTATTTATCTACGTATCTAAATATCTTTGTGCTTATTTGCTGGGTTATATTTATAAAGAAAACCGTGCTCTCGAATCACGGCGCTTTACCTTGTCTGATTTTAAATTAGAACTTCCGAAGTGGGTATTATCAAATCAAAATGCTACTAAATCAATTTGTTCAAATATCTTAATTATAGAGTAGTAGAACTACTTTTATACAATAAACTAGTTAACATGTATCAATTAAAGTGTTCGATGTTTATCATTCAGAGCTATTTTTTAATCGTTCACAACTTGTTATTTTAGAGTGATCTCATCTGATTGTAAAAATGTGTATTTTATAAATTAAAATAAAAGTAAGACAGATTTTAAAATCTTATATTTGTTTACCATAATTTTTTAAATAACTTAATGGATTTCGTTTTAGATGGTGTAGGAATTGACTTTAATTTTACATTACTTACTTATATAAATACTCATCTATATGCATAAGTTCTAGTTTTAGTTTCTATAAGCAATTTCCCGACCAGGATTCAAATCCGTTGACCTTGGTGTCGACACTGTACTGTGGCACTCTTGGCAATTCTATTTGTTCCCACTCAAAGCTAAATAAGATCTCGTTTAGATTTGCGATGTAAAGATACTATTATTACACTTAAACAATATGATATAGTAATGTTTTCTATTTAGATAACTAAGTAATTATATGACCACTTATTCAGACACTATTACACCGTATTATCTACTGTTTTAATATATCTGATACTCCTTATTAGTGGCATTGTCTTTGACACGCACTAAAACAAAGCAATTAACTTTTGCACTTGCAAAAGTAATGTTTTACTACATCATCTTGTACTATGTTTCATATTGTATATTAATTTCACTATGTTTAAATGCTTCATGACACTTTTAGATTTACCTATTATTAAATTAAGATTCTCTATATAACGCTAGGTGATGCCAAGAGATATTAATTTGGCAGGCATTTAAAATCAAAATATTCTCTATTCAAGTAGACTCAAAAAGCACTTTTGAATCGCCAGTAGCCCGTCTGTTGGTGACAAATTCACCACCGGTTTGGAAACTTGATTCCGTTAAGAAGAAACCGACAAGAAACGCAGCGGTTACTCTTTTAGATATAGTTTATTATCCCCCCTACTATTCGTCGCAAAAGGTTAGACTAGATTTGGGCACCTCTTTCACAGTCTTGAATCCTAATTTGGCTTCACCCGAGACTCATTTTGAATTTCGCAGGCAAACAACTGGTGTCTCGCTCTAGGATAACAAGGGTCCGCTGGATATTAGTAAGTGTCATGCCTCATCGATGAGTCCACTCCCGGCCTTTTTGATCAGGGTGCGTAAAAGCCTTTTCGAGCAAAAAAAAGCCTACGAAATTCTTTTTGTAATATTTATGTGGCCTTATTGTTTTTTTATGTTAATGGTCTTCACTTTTTGATGAAGCTAAACATCGTGAATATATACCCCGGAAGTAATCTGGGATATGTTTAACCTGATAATCTGCAGTGGAGCAACGTTGTGGGTCAATTGTCTTAAAACTACAATAAACGAGAAGGTCAAAGCCCATCCGTGGTAAGTTTAATAGTCTGTTATTTATCTTACCTAATTATTGTCGTATATATGTTGAAATAACTCTTTGATTCTGGTCTCTTTCACTGTGGTCAGTTGAGACAACTCTAACCTCTAGTTATAAAAAGATTAATACTATAAAAAAAGCTATTTCATCCTTGAAATAACAGCTTTCTGTCAGTCAAAATCGGTTCAGTCTTATCAAAATTTAGCGGGAATAAACAGACAAATATTCTTAAACCTGTATAATATGTTGCATGCCATATGCATTTAATTAAAAGTTGATTTTGACATCAACAACAAAGAAAGATATTTATGTACAGATTAAATATTACACATATCTGCACCTGGTTTAAGTCGTTCTACAATAAAATGGAGAGTCCAGTTGTTCATGTTATAATACCAGATTAAGTTAATTGAATTACTTTTCACACGATTAAGATTTGAGCGTCGCAACCGGATGAAATTAAGAAGAGGGCGTGTATCAAATGTGACCTTGGCTTACTGACTTATCGCAAACTCGTACTAATGTCGAAACAGTCAAGAAGGTCAAGGTTAAAAATACTAGTCCGATTCCTATATTCGTTTATATGTAAAATACGGTCAAAAACTAAGATTTGACATAAACAAGACGGACAGTATCATCAGCAATGAAGTGTATGAAAAGTAATAAGATAAAAAATCTACAAATGTTAGCTGTCCTTTGCTTCAAATGCATGTTTCCGATCCCGCAGGATATGGGGAATTTGGATCTCGCTGAGAATTTACACTGGGACAGAAATATTTATGAACTATGATAGGGCAAATAGGTATGAAGAGCTCAAGAAGACTAGTGGTTAGCATGTTTGGCTAAAGACTGGTCCTGGGTCCAAGTCCTCGAATCGACTAATTTAAAAATCGATATTGAGTTTTCTATTAAGATTTTCTCAATATTTTCCCAAAGTTAGTAAGTTGGCGGTTTGCTCCGCCCCGTGCCTCGGAGAGCACGTTAAGTCCTCGGTCTTACGTGTGATCTCTCTCCGGTCGTGTCAGATTTCCATCACATCGGACTATGAGAGTGAAGGAATAGAGAGCGCACTTGTCCACTATGCCTGTTCACCCGCAATGGAGCAGCGTGGAAGGTCTACGTTCTAAAAACCCTTCCATTCTCCCCAGGCCTGTGCCCAGCAGTGGGACGCTAATGGGCTGCTACTTACCGTACCATGTATATATGTGTGCGTGTAATTTGCTAGATATTTATCGCTATATACCAAAATAAAAGTCGACAGACGCACATAGATTCTTTGAATCGTTAATTCATCCCTTATTCTAGTTTGTAATAATGATGAGGATTATATACTGTAAATATTTAAAAAACTATTGGTACGATAATTCCATTTAGAACTTTAAGACGATTACTAACTACAAACTCAGGTGCTCTTATCTATTCATTTATTATTTATTTAAGAAGTAGAAGGATATAATGATAAATAAACATCGCCCTAATTTGAAACAAAAATGGCAATTTTATTTTAATCACCTATTAGAATACATAATATTATGTATATGTATACAACTTCAAAAGTATATTAAAACTTTAATATCTTGTTAAGAAACATTTTTGCTTAAAATAATATCGTATGTATATTAAAACGGTCGTGGCAAACACACTTCCCATTGAGTAATATTAAGGTATTTTTCAAGGGTTTTTGATAAATCTGATGTTGTAATTGTTAAAAATAAGTCACCATGTTCGCAATTTGACTTGACCGGAATCGAGATTGTGCCATGTGAATTAAGGTATTTTTAAACTTGATTTAAATATCTCACTTCGCCGTGAAATATTATTTCATCATCCATTAAATTTATCTTTAAGAAAATTCAATAACAATATTTATACTGCTAACTTACTTGATGTTTTTTTTCGACACTGCGAAATGCCTTTACGCACGAGGTGTGGGACTCACTGACAAATCAGAATATCCACTAAAACCCAGCGGAAAACCCTCGACCAATCGCAATTCACTCTGGCACTCCGGATGTAGCCACCTCATCTTAACATTTCATCCCATCCTCTTCAATACCTCCTTCAGCGACAGATTCGCAGAAAGAGGCAACTGTCCTTCAACCCACCTCGTTAGCAAGCATTGCAGACTATACTCACCAGCGACATGTTACCCGCAATCAGAAATTCCAGGACATATCGCTGAGATCTCCATGCGGAACACTCTGCCAATGGGTGGTGCGACGAATCTATAGAAGCGTAACACTCGTGGCAGGCCGCCTATTCCTTAAAACCAACCTGGTTCAGGTATTTACCAAAATATCCGTGACCGGTGAACCCCTGCACCAGTCTGTAGGAAAGTGATCCATGCCTCCTGGATAGCCATTTTTCTAGGGTGGATATCGTCACAACAATGGCTACTGGGGCTACGAGATCATCTTTCCACCGTTCTATGAAGGTCCAAAAGCACTCGTTACTACTGAAAGGCGGCTGCAAGAATCTCAGAACTCAGCTCCAATGGGGGATCGCCTGCCAGGAGGGTTGCCGCCGTCCATGATACCGTGCGGTAATCCGCATTGCCCCGATCGCTATACCTTCTTTGCACCATCCGTAAAAGGATTTTATTGGGCTTTGCTAAAACGTCGACCCACACATAATATAACAGTAGTAAACATAACACTGTATACAATATTACCTATAGGGATATATAATATGGTAGAATTATAAGTACAAGATGTCAATCGGAATCAGCAAAATTTTGTACGAGAAAAAATATCTGTGAACCTCCGGTATAAACTATTGGTAGAGGCGAGAGAAGTAGCATATCGCTGAACCGAGTGGTATGAGAAGCAACGTTATGGATAGGTCAGCGCTTGACTATGATCACACCCGACCTGGTAAGTGACAATTTACCTTTTATGGTTTCAACATAGCATCGTGCTGGAACACAAATCTTTTGCTTGGCGATACGTCTTTGCTAGTGCGGTGGCAACCAGCCACGGCTCAAGCCACTCTTCACACCTGACTCAAGACAAATTATAAATTAAAGTAAGTAAGTAGCAGCCCATTAACGTCCCACCACAGGGCACAGGCCTCCTCACTCATATGAGAGAGGGTTTTTAGAGCATAGACTCATCACGCTGCTCCACTGCGGATTGGCAGGCATAGTACACAAGTGCACTCTCTATTCCTTCACTCTCATAGTCCGATGTGACGGGAATCCGACACGACCGGAGAGAGATCAGGCGCAGGACCGACGGCTTAACGTGCTCTCCGAGGCACGGGGGTGGATCACACCGCCAACTTCCCAACTTCGGGCAAATATTGAGAAAATCTTAATAGAAAATTCAATATTGATATTTGAATTGGCCCGACCCGGGACTCAAACCCAGGACCTCATGTCTCAGTCGAACATGCTAAACACTAGACCAATGAGGCAGTTTACTTATAAAGAGTCAATTATAAATTGCAATTCCCTAAATATGCCCTTCTGGGGATTGAACTCGGAACCTCTGCTAGCAAAGCGAGTACTCGCAGGAAGTGGGGATATATACATAAAAATATTAAAAAGGGAAATTCTGAGAGTAGAATTGGTATTACTTTGACGAATACCAAATCCAAGCACCAGAACTCTATAACCCGACACAAATTGTATGCACATACAGGCATTGATTACGAAGATACTTATTGTTATGGAAATTTCATGGTGTAATTGTGTTAAATCGATCAATAAAACCAAGGTTCGTGATTGCATCTATCGCGTGGGTTGTGATCATTAATAATTGCTTTGAAATTTCAATTCGAATTGAAATTTATAATGGCTTATATTAATCTATTATGAATGGGTACCCACATTAATATCATGGTTTCTTTATAAGCAGTGAGTCACAACTGTAAGCATGTAAACCAGTTTAGGTAAGTATCCAATGTCTTAATAGGTATGTTACTATGAAATTTAATAAGCATCGAAGAAGTGTTTATATTCGGACATATCGACGGCACCTACTTATAAAGAGTCAATTATAAAAGACAGTGTATTAAAGATAAATCATTTATTGCTGTACTTTATTTTGAACTAGTGATGTGTATTTTAAACATCATGCTTTAATAGCTATATGATTTAATAAAAATGATGAAATAGGCTGATAAATGGGGTGATATAATCATCAAAAATACGAAACCGTAAAATGTCGAAAATGCAAGTGGACTCTTTAAACGTACGAGGTCATCGATGTGTCGATAGCAAAATGACAGTTTTATTAGTATTATAAACTAGCTGTTTCCCATGGCATCACTGATTTTATGGAAAAATGATCGCTTTTGTCTTATCAACACCGTCTTTACGTTATTGCCTTTCTAATGATAATACTTTCAATAACGGACATAGGTGGAAATAATTTTAATCAAAATATTCTTTATTCCAGTAGGCACGAAAAGTACTTTTGAATCGTCAATGGTCTGTCCGTTGGTAATAAATCTATCACCGGTTCGAGGAGTTGATTCCGCTAAGCAGAAACCGGCAAGAAACTCAATTTAATTTAGCTTTTATATGCAACTGGATTCAAGTCCAAACATCTTTGTCGGTTAAACCTAGAAGTAACTATTGAAAATGCGTATGCTCAACCCGATAAATTATTTCTGAACCTTCTCCACTCTAAAATATGGCATTAAATGTTTGTTTTTACTTTTTATAAGTTTAACACAATAGCTAAAAAGAATGTATTATGTGCTTTGTATAATTTATGTGCTTTATCTATAAACATACAAAAATATTCAATTGCTGTTCGTTAGTTTCGCTAAAACTCGAAAAGGGCTGGACTGATTTGGCTATTTTTGGTTTTGAATTATTTGTTGAAGTTCAGTTAAGTTTTAAAAGATGAGTATTTTAAAGATATGAAAGATATGATTTCCCTTTGAATCTATTTCTACCTGTCAAAAATTTGATGTTCGTCCTGTCGTTCAGAAATTAAATTAAATTTGGACTGTTTACCTATATAAAGGTATTCGTATTATGAATGCATGAATTAAAAATCCTTACCTATCATATGTACCATGTATATCATGCCTGTGTCGTTGATTTTTTTGAACAATTTCCTGACACTTAAGGTTATGCAGCAGAAAACCGCTAGTAAAATCACCTTACAAATTTATATGTGCTTTATATGCGTGTATTTTTGTGTACAATATAGTGTGTTGTATCCAAGAAATTGTTTGTAAATTCAGCAATATTATACATACATACACACATAGCCATCACGCCTCATTCCCATAGGGGTAGGCAAAGACCACGTCCTTTCACTTGCCTTTCCTTGCATATCTCCTTCGCTTCTTTAATTCTCATTAAACCTTTCATGCAAGTTCGTCGGTTTAGAGTACTCTTGACTTGGCCCTTATTTAAAATGTCCTGGATTTGATCCAGGAATGTTCGTATTCTAGTAATTCTAGTTCGCATTTAGTAGTTCGCGGGAATCTCTAAATAATAGCATAAATATAATACGAAATATTTTGCGAATTATTTATGATTTGCAATATGCTAGTGTTTGATAAAGTCGATATTGGGGTTTCTATTAAGATTTTCTCAATATTTGCCCGAAGTTGGGAAAAATTTGGCGGTGATTCCGCGTGCCTCGGAGAGCACGTTAAGCCGTCGGTCCTGCGCCTGATCTCTCTCCAGTTGTGTCGGACTGCCGTCACGTCGGACTATGGGAGTGAAGAAATAAAGAGTATACTTGTGTACTATGCCTGCCAATCCGCAGTGGAGCAGCGTGGTGGGTCTTTGCTCTAAAAACCCTCTCTCGTATGAATAAGGAGGCCTGTGCCCTGCAGTGGGACGTTAATAGTCCGCTACTTACTTTTTCATTTTGTCAGTAAAATTAACGTTCTGAACAGGTGGTAGATTCATAACCAACGTACAAACTATTCAATAGAGATTGGAAGCCCATATAAATAATTTTGGTATATTTATTATAAAAATAAAAAGGATTTACACATTTATTTCATTAAACACGTTCGGAACATCTTTTCTTAGATGTTTATATGTATAAAGTAAATAAAACAATTTTTATCCAAATAGTAGGTATCTTATGAGGATAAGAATTGTTATATCCCATATCTATATACACATCCGTATCGTGTTAAGACAATACGAGTAGTTCCGCCATTTTTCACTGACAATATAATAATTATTCATTATGTTACGATTTCTGATCTCAGATATTGTTCTAGTTTAATTACGAGGTCACCTTTTATGGTTATCGAAGGTCAAATGATATGTAATAGGATCTTGATTGATTTTGTAAATGAGAATACTAGAAGTATCTATACAATCCCTTAACAAATTACTAATATAAGTTTACACTTTCCCTATAAACGTTTTTGTTAAACCAAATACAATAATATCATTTTTTACACCTGACATGAATACAGTTTTAATTAGGTTTATCTGTCTATGATTGTCTTGTTTTTGAATACTTTATTCATGTAGATTTAATTAAAAAATATTCGTAAAGAACGAGATTGATGGGTTTTAGGAATGGATTTTTGTACAACATTGATTTTTTTATAAAGTTCACGTGAAAAAAATCCATTGTATCTCTAAATAATTATCTACATAAGTTTTTCTATCTAGGTAATTTTTCTTTTCTGTATTATATTATATTTGTCAATAACATAGTAATAAGTTGTTTGTATTCTAACAATTTAGGCCAAATGTTGCCTTAAATAAAAAATGATTATTATTATTGTATAATGAGATAAATCGCCCCCTAACAGATTAGCTTCCATCTTAAACTGCATCGTTCCTTATCATCAACTGAGATCATAGTCAAATGGTAAACTGTCAGCAATAAAAAAATACTTTACCAAACTATATAATATGTGAAAAATCTTTTGTAACTTTTAGAAATATGTTACTAGTTACATAACCCTATAAAATACAGATATTTTAAACCTTTATCACATGTATTTAACCTCTTAAGTATCTAATATTAATTTTCTTATCTTTAAATCAAACCTAATAGGCTGTTACCCCCTTTTTAATTTAAGTATTTTCTTGCCTTATGGGCATGTCTACGAAACCCGCCATTTGAACACGCCTTAATATATAGAGTCATAATATAATTAATCTGTGAACCTAACACATATTTCCGTTAAGACAGTGTTGTCCTTCAGCTTTGGAAATTGTTGAATTAATGTTTCCGCCACAATGAGTAATATGATGCAAGTCAAACATTCCAAGTGGGAGTTCACAGATACAAGGAATATGTTTTATATTGATCATAAGTTATAAGATGGAAGTGCGCTAATCTGGTAAGAGGGAACTTAAATCAAATCAAATCAAAATATCTTTATTCAAGTAGGCATATTACAGCACTTTTGAATCGTCAAATACAATTTTTTTTTCACACTCTAATTCTAATGTACGTCTGACGATGGTACTCAAGTACGACTTAAAATCTAAAGTTACGAGGGCTCCTTCGCGCCCTGATCCGAAAAGAACCCACAACAAACTCAGTCGGGTATTTTGTATTTTTTTTGTTACCATCATCATTACAACATCATATTAGTTTAATATATTTCAATTCAAATTAGTGCAATTCGTTCACTCCCACGCGTTTCTATCGTCTAAGTAATTCTTTCCACTTATAATACGATTTTCTATCAACTTTCTTTTAATAAAGACTTTGAATGTATTAATTGACATCTCTAGAAAGTCTTGTGGGAGTTTATTCTAGAACCATATACAGTTACCCTTAAATGAGTTGTTAATTTTATGCAGCCTACTTGCATTTATATTTTTACTTCTTATAATTTCTATACAGCATCGTACTGGTACAGAAATCTCTTGCTTGGCAGTAGGTTTCTGTTGGGTAAGGTGATTTTAACAGTACAGACTCAAACAGATTAGAATTTCCTAATATCGTCTTACTGGGTATCGAACCCGGAACCTTTGCTAGCAAAGCGAGTACTCGCACCACAGCGCCAGCCAAGCTGTTAAAGTGTCAATAATAAAATAAGTTTCGTAATTAGTAAGAGAACATTGTGGTATAAAAAGATGTAGTGACTAAATTTGAGAAAGCTATTCTTAGATGGATTGAGTGTGTAGATAGAATGAATGAAAGGAGACCGACAATAAGGATTTATGAGTCAAGAGTGAATGGGAAAGCTGGAAGGAGAAAACTAAGGCGAACGTTCCTGAACCTAATCCAGGACATTTTAAATAAAGGCCAGGTCAAGGGTACTCTAAAACGACGTCAAGGGTACTCTTGTATGAAAGGTTTTATGAGAATGAAAGAAGCGAAGGAGATTTATTTATTTGTTTATAAAAATACATAAACATAGTCGTGGTTATTGTACATTTCAGTAAAAGTTATCACAGCATGCATATAAAATTTAACTGATATCAATATTCAAAAAGTAATGATAGATAATAGTAAATAATAGCGATAATAAAGATAAGTGAAATACACAATTTTAACACAAGAAATAAAAACAAACTTGTAATTCCATATTTTAGAGTGAAGAAAGTTCAGAAATCATTTGTCGGGTTGAGCATACGCATTTTTAATAAGATACCTCAATCAGTTTTGGATTTGCCTCCGCATAGTTTTAAGAAATATGTCAAAAACATCCTTTTACAAAAGGCATATTATAATGTTGAGGATTATATAAGCGATAGAAATGTTTGGATTTGATTCCAGTTGCTCACAGAAGCAATATATTACACATTGTAGCATACAAAACTATCTTTTAAAGAGTAACCGTTGAGTTTCTTGTCGGTTTCTTCTCAGCGGATTCAACTTTCCGAACCGGTTTGTTACCAATGGAGAGACTACTGACGATTCAAAAGTGATTTTGAGCCTACTTGAATAAAGAATATTTTGATTTGATTTGATAATGTCACAAAAAATGATTACAATATTTTAATTAAATTATCTTATTCTAAATTGATCATTCCTTATTCTAGGAGAAATCTAAAAATTCTTTACAATGAATTAATAAGTTTCTATAAGATGACGTAGGAAATGACGTAGGCTTTATTTGCTAGCAATAAAAGTATTTTATGATGAAAGTATAAATTAGTATTGAAATAACTTCGTACTTAATGATAGGTTTACGTCGAAGTTTAACATTTGAAAATTATAAACACCGGATAGGACTGTCTAAAGCAGGATGTGTTAAGTAGACGAAAAAACTTGGCTGTTAAGGTGTGGTTTTGCAATATACTTGCATCCTTATTAATACAAAACCAATTGTAGTTGTAAAAAAACAAGTTTAAATTAATTTCCCAAACTAACAAACACGAACTTCTTAAAGCTAACAAACAACTTTTAGGCAAGCTTTCAGCAGACGTCGATGTATATTTTTTCGATTTTGTTAACGATTGTAAATTTGAACAAGATTTATATATATAGCGAGTGTATGAACTTACTGCAGGAATTTAAAAACAATACTGAAGTACCAAGCAAATTTTCAAGGAGTTTGTACAAATTATAGGTAAATAACTGAAGAAGTTAAGAAACACGCCTTCAGAGATAGTTAAACTAATTTTTTAGCATAGGAATTAAATTATTGTCTCGTATATTTGATGTCACTGTTCCAAAAGGGTGGGTTGCTTACAAAGAACTTTTACGCGAGCTTTCAAATGACGACGCTGTATATTTTTTTCGGAAAATAAATGTAATTGCTGGATTTATATTAGACAAAAACTGTATAGACATCAAGTGTCATCGGTTACAAGTAAAAAACGACGTATTGTACCTTGACCGAATAAAAAAGTATTTTAGTAACGATTGTAAATTTTTACAAGATTTATATATATAGCGAGAGTATCAAATTACTGCAGGAATTAAAAAAAAATAAAAATGCATGCGTACAAGTCATCATCATCACCTAGAGCCTTCTTCAAAATGAAGTTTGGCGATCCGTATGCGGAAAACTCTTCTGTCCTGGGCAAGTCTTTTTAATTGTGCGTAGTTATGACTGGTCCAGTCACGTATATTGGTTATCCAATGCCGCCTCGGTCTACCAGGTGCTCTTTTTCCTGACATGCTACCCTCTAGGATCAACCGTGGGTACTCAAATAGGGACCCTCTTAGAAAGTATCCGAAAAAAGCCACCTTTCTCCGCACGATGGTCGTCATAAGCATGCGGCTAATTTGCGCTAGTTTGAGGACTACGAGTACATCATTTGAGACGAACTGCTTTCAAGAAATCTTAAACATATTTCTTAGAGCCCACATCTCAAATGCTTGGAGCAGCTGACTGCTTTGCTTTTACATTTTAGAATGCGAAGCCTTGTTAGGAGTGGGATTTTGGGGTCACACAAAACTTTACTCATTTTATAGAAGGCGGCTTTTGCCTGTCCTATTCGACACTTAATTTCTTCTAGGTGAACTACAAAGAACACATGGCAAAAGTGAAACTTCTTTGGCAAAGTAAGTTCCAGACTTAGGGAGGGAAAAAGGAAGTAGGAAAAAGGAAGGAAATGTTTGGAATTTAATTGTCATTAAAATGTTAAAATTTAATACATAAAAAAAATTGTCAAGTTAGAAATTATTAATTAATTTTTTTTTATTTTAAGTTTAGAAAGAGAATTTATGAAATATTTTTGTTTTATATTTTATGAAAAATAGTAGTATAAATTATGAAATGACGAGTGGCAAATAAAAATGCCCAGTGTTACTATTAAATCTACTTAAGCTTCAAACGAAGCAGCATAAAAAACGCTGCACACCTTCGTGTCGCTAATCACGCGTTTCATCCGTAAAATTTTTATCATCATGCGCCAAAAGAAGTTTCACATCAAAGACACTGTTTATTTTCATCTAACGCAAATCACAAATCAAATTACAGTCATTTCCGAATGGTACATTTTAACATTTTTATATTTTATGGTCAACAAACCACTACCACAATATCGTGCATCGTTACACAAGCTTTAAATTCCGCGTGGGCGTTCAAAGATATTGTAAATATATCTAAATTATATTTACAAATAACACAATTACCATCTACAGCGACACGGATGTTTTGAATGAGGAATTTATTCAAACAGATATTGGTTTAAGTACAAACATTCCTTTGTAGAAATCTAACCGAAAGTCGATAGAGACATATTTGTAACAAGTTAATGTACTTCTTGTACAGCACTAGTATGATAAAATAATGTGGTACAGTTTAAATATGTTTATAAATTTTTACGTTTTATTTGTCGTTAATATGCTACTGTTCAGTTATTTAAATTTCTTTAACGAGTTTGTGTACCTTGGATCGTTGTTATCGGATCACGGAGGAAGTGAGCAAGATTAGAGAACGCATTTCAATAGCTAAAGAAGCCATGACCAAAATGACGAAAGAATCTGGCAAAGTCGAAAAATCTCGATTCTCACCAAAAAGAGACTTGTTATAGCTATAAACTTCCCCATCTTACTTTACGATGCAGAGGCATGGACATTCCGGGCCACAGAAAGGAAAAAGATAGATGCATTCGAGATGTGGTGCTGGAGAAGAATGTTGCTTATACCATGGACCGCGAAGAAGACGAATAAGTCTATCTTGGAGCAGCTCCGTATTGGCACTAGACTATCGACTAAGTGCTTCCAAAATATTTTTGGCTGCTCTGGTCACATTGCCCGACGCCAGCCCGACAAGTTAATAGATACTGGCAAGATAGAGGGCAAAAGGCCTCGCGGTCGATCACCTAGCCGCTGGTCCGACCAATTAAAGGCATTTACAGGTCTTCCATTTACTGCGGTCATAAGGTAAGCCGAGGACCGAACAGGGTGGAAAGCACAGGCGAAGAAACTGACACAAGAACCAAAATACGGACACGACCTTCCAACTTGAAGAATACGACCGAGAAGAGTTCAGTTTATAAATACACACACAAATACATAAACTCAAAGGCGATTTAACGTTATTGATTTAAATTTAAAGGCTTAATTTTGGCAAACGGGAAGTTAATGATATGGATTAGCAAATAGAAAGAAAGAAAAGTTGACCGATATCGTACAAATTCTACATATAACAGTATTTTCTTCCAATTTCTCTGGTCTCAATCCTGAAATAGACGCAATCACGATCTGAGGCTGCACTTCTTATAAAAAATCAATGTTCTTCCTACGCAAAAACATCGAGAGAATACCTCTAAATATTATTTATATCTATGAAAACTTGTATGCCAAAATTGTGCCTGGTTCATTAAAGATCATTTCCGATAAATCTATTAGGAGCGATTTTGAAACACTACTAATACGTAGCTTGACGTTTGAAAGTATAACGTAATGTACGGATATTCTAAATATTTAATGTAACAACCTATAGGGTTGATCATGTGAAAAGCATGGCAATTCAAAGTACACGCCCACTCGCCTTGGCTGCCCTTTTGCAATATTAATTGTGCAATCGTGGTCGCATTATTTTAAGAAATAATTAAAGAAGTATTTTAAAAGGGCCTACATTAGTTATGGTGTATAAGTAATGTTACATTTAAGAACTAATTCCGTTCATTAGTAACTTCGCTACACCCTTCATTGCAGCATTGACTTCATCCTTGGCAACAGAGAAAACTACACCGCATTGTCTGAGTGTGACAAATTGAATCCACCTGCTGCGAATGGCCCAACATTGCCTTGGCTAGACGTTTGTTATCAACTCCCCTTTTGGTGCTTGGGCCATTGCCAAGAACTTTGACAGCTACCGCCAATGCAAGGCTTTGGGTAGAGACGGCAGTTGCAACTTGTACAGCCAATGCTACGTAAGCTAAATCACCACCCATTTCTTTCTTCAAGTCATCACCGTAGTATGAGCTGGTATCACCTTGACCTTCGCTTCCAGACGGAATTTGTAGATTTTGTGCAATCATCGCAGCCCTTATATCTAAGGTATCTCCTGTTGCTATTTATTACTCCTGTTGCTTTAATTTCACGAAATATATTTAAGACAACTTAAAACAATCAAAGTTCTTAAACCTAAATACAGAATAGTGGAAGAACTTATCAACAGGAGAAATCATAGTCACAAACTCACGTATACGTCTACATTATTTAACATCAGCTAAGATAAAAATAAAACGTAAACCTGTGCTCTTGTTTTTTTACAAATCAACTGTAGGATTCCTTTCGCAGTTGGTGCGTTCTTAACTAGTCATTACCCGCGTACTATTTTTAAGAGATTGCGATCAAATGTAGTCTCACGTAATAACCTGTTATAATAGTCAAAGATGAAACGCATTTATATGGGTAAAGGTTATATCAATTACCTCTTATCGGATTATACACGCCATGTATCGCAACGCTCAATTGAATCTTTCCGGACGTCGTAAATTTTATGTCCGTCTAATACAGATGCCCAAACTTTAACGACTTGTACTTTATTTGTAATATTTTTCGGTTTTGAGTAGACTAAGCTTAGCTATTGCATAATTCAAATTCTGTACAGACGATGGTAGTGTCTTCATCAGTTTATTTATTAACATTTCCTACTAACAAATAAGCAGTAATTATGGTCTTTGGTTCCATTTATATATCTTGACTGTAGGATCAGGAGTATGGGATCTAATAAAACCCAAGCGGAATCCTCTGCATTCGTTAATAAGATTTCCGAGGATCGCTTCGCTTCCTCTATGATGTCCTGGATGAGTCCGACTGAGTGTTCTTCAAGGCAGAAGGACGTACACTAATATACGCCGTCTGTTGTAGATTGTTTTTAACCGACTTCAAAAAAAAGAGGAGGTTATCAATTCGTCTGTATGTTTTTTTTTTAAATTTATTTTTGTTACCATATAACTTTCGACTGGGTGAACCGATCTTGATGATTCTTCTTTTATATAAAAGGTGGTGCCTTTTTTGGTCTAATTCTGATGATGGTATCCATGGGCAAACCGTATAAGTATTTAATTTGCATTAAGATCCAAATATAATATTACGAATAACTCTAAATATTAATGTATTTGGAATAGATTTCTTTGAAGGCGCTACTTTTTTTGGTATTTTTTTTTTATTTTGTATAATAGAATTAAAGTTACTGTCAGATAGATCAACTGTCGTCGGCTTTCATTTTTGCCTCACTGTCTAGGGAACGATATGCACCATTTCAGGCGAAAAGAGCGATATAAAACAATTGATATGTATTCCTTTTTATGATAGTGCTTTATTGTAATTTCACTAGATATTATATTATATATATAAATGACATCACAGGAAGGTAAAAAGGTGGTTTTCCGACCAGTAGCTTGTACTAGAGAAAGTAGATACACAGCAGTCATAAGTCTCAGGTTCGGTCCTTACTTATTGAAATTTATATCCCGGTCTAGATTAATAGAGCCTTTGAACAATTGGTCATTGATTTACAAAGGCTGTCAAAGACGCTAAAAAAGTGCTTTCCAATTGGATGCTGGTAGAAAAATATTGTATATTAGCTTGGCTACGTCTTTCTTTTTATAAAAGCTTATTATCAAATTTGTATAAAGAGCACTGGATAAGCAAGAAACCTCTTTTGAACCTCTAAAACCTCTTTAAGAGAGAATCACAGGATCGCTTCTATGTATAAACTAAATAAATAATAAAGTCCTGTTAGTTAAAACAGTCTGTGTTTTTTTCACCTACCGA
The DNA here is from genome assembly GCA_015832385.1 of Elymnias hypermnestra. Lineage (NCBI taxonomy): Eukaryota > Metazoa > Arthropoda > Insecta > Lepidoptera > Nymphalidae > Elymnias > Elymnias hypermnestra. The sequence goes on along the minus strand of JACTOM010000152.1, from coordinate 5,960,387 downwards.
CCCGTCTGGACAATATGGATTGAATTAGTGAAAAATCCTTAATATATTGCCATTTATTTGCCTTGGTAAATGGAAGCTCAATTACAGCGATACCACAGGCGAACTGATAATTTTGAGGTCTTTATTTAATGCTTTGTCCAAGAGAGTTATTGGGAAATATCGTCTGTTGAAACTGAGCCGTGTAAGGGCAGAGGCGATAAAAATCAAGCCTCTGTGGTAATAACAATTCAAATTGAAATTGATTCCTACATAACAATTTTTATAAGAAGTCGTGATGTTACTTTAATTTGAAACGTATAAGTTTGTTTGTTAACACGAATTTATTACTCAATTACATGAAGCTCCAAGTGAAATATATTGTAATAATGATTAGGTATTATATATTGATAAATTCTAAAAAAACTTCTAATGTGATATTAGCAAAATATTAAGAAACCTTTAACACTATAACTTACCTTTTTATTACGAAAATGTGATGTCATTAAATGTATTTGAATCTCAAGTGTAAAAAAACTTTAACCGACTGTCCATAGGTAGTCTATAATATATTTATATCACAGATGTAACTAACTTAAGCATACATACATGGCATCACGTTTTATTCCCATAGGGGTAGACAAAGACCTCGTTCTTCCACTTGCCACGATCCTTGCATATCTCCTTCGCTTGTTTCATTCTCATTAAACCTTTCATACAAGTTCGTCGCTTTAGAATACTCTTGACTTGGGCCTTATTTAAAATGTCCTGGATTTGACCCAGGAACGTTCGCCGTAGTCTTCCTCTTCCAAATTTCCCATTCGCTGTTGGCTCATAAAACCTCTTTGTCAGTCTCGTTTCATTCATTCTCTCTACGTGCCCAAACCATCTAAGCATACCTTTCTCAATTTTAGTAACTACTTTATTACTTTTATACAACAACGTACCCTTATTTTTTTTAATTACGTATAAGGTTAAGCATACGTATGTGTAATAAGAATCCATAATCAATTTCGGACTTACATTGGTTTAGAGAACACAATATATTTAAGTGATAGGAATGTTTTCTCTAAATCCAGTGCCATATATAAAACTACATATCAACATAATCACTACATATTTAAAATGTCAGTATGTAAACGTGTATGTACTGTTTCCTGTCGGTATACTCAACCTTCTAAATCGATTGCAGATTCATTACTTATGGACGAATTTAAGGAATCTAAAGAGATATTTAGGGAAAGAGTATTATATGTTTTTCGATATATTATCTTACTTTTAAATGTTGAGTATTGAAATATAAGTTTTCTTAATGTTCAATGGACTTACTTTTCACATACTCAGATATATTGTCTCACGAATTCATTCGGTAATAGTATACCAATAGACGTATATTTATGTACCTTGACTCGCTTAACGAGTTCACGCTTAACGAGAATGAATTGTACTATACTATTATCGTATCCAACTTCCCGGCTACTAATCCAATCTAGTAAGAATACAATGTCAGTATGACCTAATAAATACAAACCTTGAACTAAAACACCTGAGAAAATGCCATGATATTAGAGCAGAAAATTGGTAGGGCACCGGTACAAATTACAAAGCCTCGATCACTATTTAGGTAGTTTATTTATCAAGATCAATTGTTGTAAATAAGTTATTAAGATTGATTGATATACTTTTTATTATACACCTTTTAAAAAGTGTCTCATATCAGTCTCAAGCTATATAGATGCTAATATAATTTTTCACCCCACCCGCTGTTTCTCTGCTTTTGAAATCTCTGATATCTTCTTACATATCCATTTTAATGAAATACTATTATGAGCAGTTTTGATCTACATGAAATATACATACTATGAAAACTACTTGTTAAAAAAAACGTATATTTTGTAATATCTAAAAGATAAAAACGGTTACCGTGGGTTATCCTTTACAGATAGGTATATACCAACGCGGACTCTTTATCAATCTTTTTAAGATATACAATTCCGTAGTACATTAATTTGCTCTTTCTCCTAAGCTTTTGGCAGATTTTACGATTTAAGCCCACTAAGATGTTTATAACGATACCACATGATATAGAAGTTTTCAGTTTTTATGAGCTATAATACAGTGTTATACACATAAATTTTCCTCATGAATCACTGTATTTATTGGTGAAAATTGCCTTTAAAATACGTTGTATAGTTTATAATATCTAAAGGGACCAACCGAAGGGATTCAATTTTATTCATTTTACGTTAAGGATTTCTTACTATAAATCTGTTATTTCTAACAGTAAAAGTGTTATTTGTATTTGCATGTACATACTTGCGACATTACGATATTAACAAAATAGTGTCACAACTATCAAATTTAGAGCTGATAGTTTCAAAACGCTTCTGACTCAGTTTTAAGGTGTAACGATTTAAGAGGAAACAATGCTTTAAATATTTAATAACTTCGTTAATCGTTTGTGCTAGGTGGAAACTCCATATACAAACAAATGTTTGCAAAAATCTTGCAAAATATTAAATGAGAAATTATTTTATGAATCACATTGACCAATAAAATTAGAAAGTTGTCGTAGATATCAAAACCATTTCGTTCGTCGTTTGCAACTTATAAAAAGGGTTTAATATATCACCTATTTACTTTAACGATATAGTTATCTTCAAAATCGATTAAAAATAAGTAAGTAGCAGTCCATTAACGTCCCACTGCTGGGCACAGGCCTCCTCACTGATATGAAAGAGGGTTTTAGAGCATAGACCTACCACGCTGCTCCACAGGCACAGTACACAAGTGCAGTCTCGCTCAGACGTTTGTCACGGGCGGACTGCTACGCGGCGCGCGACGTTCTCGCTAGCCGCTGGGTCGTATTTCTTAGAATTTGTTAATGCATGACCTTGTGTCTGTATTTTGTCAAGTATTTTATCTGGAGGGATTTGTTACTGTATTAGTGGTGTTTGTAGTAGGGTTTGTTTTCGTTATACTTGTTATTGTTAAGAATTCTACATTGTGGGTTTGTTATTGGGATTGTTATTCGTCTTGTTGGTGTTTGTAGTAGGGTTTGTTTTCGTAATGTTTCGTTATTGTTTGTTGAGGGTTTTTGTTATCTAGGTTTGATGTTAATGTGTTGTTTGTCTGGTCTGAATATTTTGTTATATTTTCTGAAGGCCGCTTAGTATTTTTGCCCCGTTATGGACGGCGGCAGGCGATTGAGAGGGGTTTCTACTCCCCAAAAGGGGGTGTGGGCGATGTTGTAGAGTCAGGAATGGAGACAGAGGAGAGGGACCGAAGTCCCGCCTTTGACTCTGTTGCATCGGCTTCGTCTAGCAGGGCGAGTTCCGTATGCAAAGGGGAGAAGGTGGCTCGTAGAAGGAAGGGAACGGGCATTGCCCAAGCGAGAGCTGAGCAGCGTAGGCGGAAGGAAGAGGCTGAGGAGGCGGTTTTCAACCGCTTCCTCAGTGATAGAGTAAAGAATTTTCGTTCGGAGGTTTGCGCGGACTCAGAGTGTCTGTCTGGCGCAGAGGAACCTCAAAAAGGACCGACCAATCTTCGACAATTAAGCACAGAGGAGCTGCGTGCGCTAGCTGGTCAGAAACTTACCAGCATTATGATGGTGGCCCAGAAAGCTGGCAACCTTAAGGGTAGTTTTGTTGAAACCCTAAAAGATTCGGCGACGGCTCTTCAAGACGTGGTAGAGGCTCTAGCTTCCAGAACGGAGGCTGACCAGTCAGCTCGGCTGACAGCCGATAATGGAAGGCTCCGTCAAGAAGTAGAAAATTTGAAAGCGGAGCGAAAGGCGTACCGCCGCGAATTTTCGGAAATTCGGTCGTCATTGCGGGAAGCGAAGGGAACGACATCAAAAACTTCTCACGGACTTCTAGATGAGGAGTTTATTGAGAATTTTAAGGCCTCGATAATCACATCGATGGGAGAAATGGTAGACGCCAAGTTTGCCGGAATTGAAGATAGGCTGTTACCGGCGAAAATATTACGCCCTCCGCTGGCCGCAAGCAAGATGAGATCTATGCCCCCACCTGCTTCAT